>JACXGK010003784.1:0-42557 GCA_016801125.1 Novumbra hubbsi
CCTAGCAAATTCCAGGCATGGACTGTGTGTGTGTGGCTACATAAAAAGGGGTCCGATGTGAACGGACTTTAGATCTACATGTCCGGCGAGACAGATCTCCGGGTGCGCATTCGTAATAAAGGTGTATGATTTGGGAAGACTTGAACGGCGTGGACATTCTCTGATTTGCAACCCGGGGGGAAACTTTAGTTCCTACACTGCCTCAAGTCTGTGCCAACAGTAGAGCAAGCAATAGGACTTATCAAAAATCTCCAGGATGCATGCTCTCAGGGAGGCTTCTCATTGACCAAGTGGGTCAGTAATAGCCGGGAAGTAATAGCATCCATCCCAGAGGAGCATAGAGCACAACTAATTAAAGAACTAGACTTGGATAGAGAGAAGTTACCTCTCGAGAGGGCGCTTGGGATCCAGTGGAATATTGAAGGTGACTTATTCACATTCCGAGTCACTATCAAGAGCAAGCCCCCGACTAGGAGAGGCATCCTTTCCATTGTAAGCTCAGTTTATGATCCATTGGGTTTCCTTAGCCCATTCATTCTAAAGGCCAAGCAAATCCTCCAAGAGCTCTGCAAAGCAAAACTGGGTTGGGATGAAATCATCCCAGACGGATTCTCCAAACCATGGAGGACATGGATCAACGAGTTGGATCAACTGTATAAATTTCAAGTTGAACGATGTATGAAGCCTGAAAACTTCGGTCAGCTTAGAGCAGCAGAGATGCATCACTTTTGTGATGCGAGTGAGCTTGGTTATGGCACTGTAAGTTACCTCAGGCTCACCAACAGTATGAAGAAGGTTCATGTTGCGTTCATTCTTGGAAAATCAAGAGTTACTCCACTTAAACAGATGACAATTCCCAGGCTTGAGCTTGCGGCTGCGTCACTTGCAGCTCGAGTGGACAGGATGTTGAAAAGAGAGCTCCAGCTACAACTTGGGGACTCCACGTTCCGGACAGACAGCACATCTGTGTTAAAATACATTCACAACCAAACAAAAAGATTTCATACTTATGTGGCCAACAGGGTTTCCAGGATCCATGACCTTTCTCAGGAGAAACAGTGGCGACATGTGAGTACCAAAGATAACCCAGCTGATGATGCCTCACGAGGGTTACACATGCAACAATTCCTGGAATCAAGATGGCTAACGGGTCCTGCGTTTCTTGGGAAAAAGGAAACTGAGTGGCCAGAAGTCATGGAAAACCTGGGACAACTCCACTCGGATGACCAGGAGGTAAGAGAGGACATCTCGATAAATAGCACAATCGTAGAAGAAAAGAATCCAATCAACAAACTAATTGAGCACTACTCATCATGGGACAGGCTGAGGAAAGCTGTTTCCTGGATATTGAAACTGAAAAGAGAACTCTTACAGCTGAGCCAGAACAGGAAGACTAATAAAAAACCAGAGACAACACCGAACACTGACAGTCTATCTGTGGTGGATATGAAGGAGGCAGAAGAGTCCCTCATCCGATTTGAACAGAGACAGTACTTCAAACAGGAATTAGCGCTTTTGGAAAAAGGGAGAGTCGTCAAAAGAAACAGCTCAATCCGTAAACTAGACCCTATCGTGGTTCAAGGCATCTTGATGGTGGGAGGACCATTAAGTAAGATGGCTATGCCAATGGAGCTAAAGAATCCAATTACCCTACCCAAAGAATCATACATATCTACGCTAATCCTAAAACATATCCATCACCAGGTTGGACATTTAGGGAGAAGTCATATGCTCTCCAGATTACGACAGAGGTTTTGGCTACCTTGCGCCAACTCCTCTGCCTGGCGAATCATCAGGAACTGTGTTTTCTGCAGACGCATGGAGGCAAAGTTAGGAGAACAGAAAATGTCAGACCTTCCAGCGGACCGTGTGTCTCCAGATCTGCCACCCTTTACACATGTGGGTATTGATTACTTCGGACCTATTGAAGTGAAGCGAGGTCGTACTCACGTGAAAAGGTGGGGAGTGATCTTCACTTGCCTGGTAAGTCGGGCCATCCATTTAAAAGTGGCAAGCTGTTTGGATACAAACTCCTGCATCAATGCCCTGCGCAGATTCATATGTCGCAGAGGAACAGTAACAAGCATTCGAACAGATAAAGGAACAAACTTTGTGGGGGCACATAAGAAACTAAAAGAGGCTCTGAAGGAATTGGATCACAAAAGGATTGAAAATGCTTTGCTCAAGGATGGAGTTAAATGGACATTTAATCCCCCCTTTGGTGCGCACCATGGTGGTGTTTGGGAAAGGCTAATCAGACTCCTAAAAAAGATCCTGTATTCCGTATTAAAGGGACAAACACTGGATGATGAGACGCTACAGACAGCATTATGTGAGGTTGAGGCAATTATGAATGATAGACCAATAACTACTGCATCAAATGATCCTCACGATTTGGAATCCCTCACTCCAAACCACCTACTTCAGATGAAAAACAAACCAATTATTCCTCCAGGTGTGTTCCAAAAGGAAGACCTCTATTCACGGAGAAGATGGAGACAGGCACAATACCTTGCCGACCTCTTCTGGAGGAGATGGATTAGGGAATATCTTCCGCTCATGCAACAAAGGAGCAAATGGACTAACCCAAAGCGTAACCTCCGTCCTGATGATCTTGTTGTTATAGCGGATGACACTGCACCCAGGAACACCTGGCTTATGGGCCGTGTGTATAAGACCTTGCCAGGACCAAAGGGTCTTGTACAAAGCGTGCTGGTGAAAACCAGAACTAATATCCTACAAAGACCCGTGGATAAACTTTGTCTGCTCTTAGAGCAGTAGAGCATACTGCACTGGGTCACTCTGACCATGTCATGATCCACCTGATTCCTGCATACAGACAGAAACTTAACCTACAGACACGCCGCCCTGACCTCTGTGGCAATGAAGTCATTTGAGCACCTTGTGCTGTCTCACCTCAAAGCCATTACCGACCCTCTCCTGGACCCCTTGCAGTTTGCCTACAGAGCCAACAGGTCTGTAGACGATGCAATAAACATGGCCCTTCACTTCATTCTCCAGCACCTGGACTCCTCAGAAACCTATGCCAGGATCCTGTTTGTGGACTTCAGCTCCGCTTTTAATACCATCATTCCAGCTCTGTTGCAGGAGAAGCTCTACCAAATGCAAGGGCCTGAATCCACCGGCAGGTGGACCAATGACTTCCTGTCTGACAGGAGGCAACTTGGGAAGCCGGGGAAATATGTATCCTATACCTGGTCCATCAGCACCAGATCCCCTCAATGCTGCATCCTTTCCCGTTTGCTTTCTTCCCTGTACACCAACTGCTGCATCTCCAGTCATCAAACCATTATGCTCCTGAAGCAGATGACACCACCCTCATTGGCCTCATCTCTAATGGGGATTAGACTGCTTACAGGTGGGAGATTGACCACCTGGTGAATTGGACCACCTGGAAACCACCAGCTCCATCACCAAAAAACCACAGCAGAGGATGTACTTCCTGCGTCAGACGAAGAGGTTCAACCTGCCAAAGACAATGATGGTGCACTTTTACACAGCCATCATTGAGTCCATCCTCACCTCTTCCATCACCATCTGGCACGCTGCTGTCATTGATAAGGACAAGGACTGTCATTGATAAGGACAAGGACTTTGTTGGTCCAGCACATCCTTCAGATGCTCAATCAAATTGAGAGCTGGGGAATTTGGAGAACTAGAATGCCATGAAGGGATGAACCTGATCTGCAACAATGTTAAGTAGGTGGCACATGTGTGTCAAATTGATGTCCACATTAATGGCTGGTCCCAAGGTTTCCCAACAGACCATTGCCTAGAGCATCACACTCCCTTCACCGGCATGTCTTTCCACAATGCATCCTGGTGCCATAACTTCCCAAGGTAAATGGCTCAAACGTACACAGCAAGATGAGATAGCATTCCTTGCCTTCACATCAGTGAACCCTGGGCGCTGTCGTGGAAATCGCTAAATGGGAAAGACAAAGAGACTGTAGAACCTTTTCGCTAGTAAAGCATTATAAAAAATTTGCAAACTTGAAGCGATTAAAAACACTCATTGGAGTCAGGTCAAAAGCTCTCATTTGAAGGTTGAGCTCAGACCTATATACATTCAGTGCAGCTCACTGTGTAGACCTCCCATGTGTTAGTCTACATGTCACACCAGCTGTTATGTGAAGTCCAGCATATCAAAGTTCAACATATTACGGCCCTTGAGAAGTTAGCCAAAGCTATACTTATCTGCTGTAGGCACATCCCGTACATTGAGAGTAGCGGAAATACTCACACAATGGCCTTACTCAATTACTTGATTATGTAAAACAGTAATAATCAATATGATTTTATTGTACTATAGAATAACAAAATGTCTACCACATGTTCTTCCTTTTGTGACTAAGTCAAAAGAAAAATAAATGTTATACAGTACAACCAATGTTAAATAAATCTTTAGGGAGTCGTTCAACTATCAGTGCAACAATAGTATATAACATGTGGCATGAAGCATTGTACTGCAGGAAAAAACAATCCTCAGAGTTGGGGAACCTTGTCAGAGCGGAAGGAAGTTTTCCCAGACAACCATGTACAGGGCTCAATCCATACGTCCTTCACAAAGACAAATCTGCCCGCTTCTAGCCTTGCTGATGCACTCCCAGATCATCACCAATCCTCCACCAACTATCACAGTGGGTGTGAGACACTAGCTTGCATGCCTCTCCAGGTCTACATCAACCATAACTCATCAGAGAACATTGGTCCAACCCATATGGCACTTTGCAAACCTTAGCCTGGCTCTTCTTTGTGTCTCATTGATGAAGGGCTTTTTTTATATATTTGCACAACTTCAGCCCTGCCCCTAGGAGCCTGTACTGAAGAGACTTGTTAGGTGCGCCCCTTACAAACCTAAGAATAGAACAACATAGCTAATGAGTTTTGGAATTGAGCTAATGTTAGAACTCACACATACAATGTTAAAGTTGACACAAAATCATACAGTGTTGTTGTACTGTGATGTTTTCTCAAACATTAGAAACTCAACTTGTTTTTCCTTGAACGACTAGTTCACAAACGACTAAAATGTGCAGGCAAGGCATTCTTGGTTTAACTTGTAAGAAAACAAGGTTTTGTGTAAAGTGATATACTTAATTATTTTTACCAAAACGTTCACATTTACTGTATCACTTTGAAGCAAGTTGTGCATTTTTAAATGTGCAGCACAAACTGTTACTCAGAAATGACTTATAAACTAACAAAAAAATAATAAATATCTGAACAAAACCTTCCCCACAGAAGCGTTGAAGGAGGAGAAGATGGTGGATATTCCCAGCTGACATGGACAAACAAAGTATTATGATTTTATCAGGCCTAATAGGACCAATCAATACCACCCGATTTTGGTAAATCTCAAAAGTATTCTAAAAAATACTGTCAATCAAGGCCAATGGATTCGAACCTTAGAAAAACTTGTCATTCTACAGAGAGACAATTGTTGACCTGGAGAAAAGGTGCACATCACTAGAGACCAAAAACCACTATAAAGACGAAGACCAGGTCATTAGAGCCGAGTGAAGCCTGGTAACTACTGGGGTCATCTTGCATGGTCAACTACCTTGACTACTGACAATTGTCAACAAGAAAAAATCTAACTCTGAGAAATCCCTTCTCTACCACCTCTTCCCTGCTCTCCTAAAGGTGAGTTTTGATTGGCAACTTTTAATGTTTCACTCTGTTAAAGGTGGTTCATTACATTCATTGTTTTTGCTTTCCCAATAGCAAAGTAAAAATAATTGGGGTATAAAGTGTATGTATAGTCTATAAATATGTCTGTTTATATGTACTGACAGCACAAATCTAATCAAGATCATCTATTAACATGTTTTCATCTAGTTCATCTATTTTCATCTATTTAACACATTTAGTAGTATTCATTTGGATTCTATCAATTATTTTTCAAATGTCAGTCATTGCAAACTTCTTAAGAAAGATTGTCAACTTTTAAAACAATAAGCCAAATATTGACAAGAAGAGGGTTTTTTTGCATAAGAAAGAACAGTTTGCTTGCTGTTTTTTCATGCAATCGTGGCCTAGAGACAGAAAGCAGTGAGCTGGGACGCGGGAGGCTTTTGATGAGGCCCCAGGAGTGTCTCTTTAATGAGAAACGATGTGATGGAAACAGATCCTACTTCAGTCGAAAACACCACTGTGGTGTTGCTGTGTTATTAAGCCACAGTCTGTTGCAAAATATATAACCAACGGCCTCAATTAAAAATGACAAAATCACCATTCAGGTCTTACTTTGAAAGTAATACCCTTTCAGGTAACACATGACAGTAAGTTACAGTAATTATGTAGTAACACTGTGAATCAGGTGTCTTCTTTTTTAGCTCAAGACTTACTTCAAACAACGTAATGTGTTGCAAGCTACTCATCCTGTTCTATAGCATTCAAGTAGCCACCTTATACTCTCTTTTATGCATTGTCCTCAGTTATTAAGAAAAAAGTACTGTGCTATCTTTCTTCATTATACCCAGCAAACCAAATATGCTCTAAATTAAAAATAAAAGCAATGATGGGGCTCTATAAAATTATGTTTCATATTTCCCAGCATGTTTTCCTTTTCCCTTTTCTATTGAAATTATTCATTTTTGCTCTTTCTAGGACATGCTGGCTAATTTGCATCGCAACTATTAATGCTTAAATCCTAGTCAGCATGGTTTTACGACAAAGCGCATTAGACGCCTGCAACATCTGAGTGGCCATCAAAAAAATATTATTGACCCTTTGACACATACAATCACACCAGTGTGATCCCGCTAGAATGGTCTCTAAAACATACAATCACACCAGGTAATTACACTGCAAAAAATATCTAATATATTTGAGGAAATATTATGAATCTATATTTGGGAACAAGACACATTTCTTTATATTCAAGGCATATTTTCCAAAACAACTTCAGCTTATCATTTTTTTTTTTTTAAGGATGGTTCGATTTTTTACCAGAAAACATGGTAGATATTCTTGTTGATGTAGTGAAAACATAGGTGTTAAATCGAATCCACGGACAGCCTAGTGCCGGGGTCTTCAACCCTGGTCATGGAGAGCTACTGTTGTGGTTGTTTTCACTCCAAACCCTTGTATATACAGTTTTTTTTAAGATCTTTGGTTGGATATACCTTACGACACTCATGAACATGAGAAAAAACATGGCTGCGGATATTGACAGTAATTAGCTAAAATAGCTCAAGATAAATAAAATCACTGACAATATTTGTCTAATAATATGGAACAATCAGAATCCAGAATTTGTCTAACTTTTGAAAATTATAATAAATAATAACCTATTGTCTGATAGTATAATGTGCTTCATTGATAAATGTGATGCACACTGTAACAACGCAGGTGAAAGCTACCCTCTGCAGGCCAAGGTCGGGTTCGCCGCGCGAGGTAGGAACCCCAAACTGTTCCCTTGTGCTTTCTATTCATACAAACTGCAACCTGCTGAGAGGAACTATGAGATTGAGAGCTGCTGGCGCTGAAGAAGGCCCTTGAACAGTGGCAACAGTGGTTGGAGGGTTCTAAACATTCATTTCTCATCCTTACAGACCATAAGAATTTGGAATACATTTGCACTGCAAACCGATTGAACCCCAGGCAGGCTCGTTGGACTCTTTTTGCGTCTTTCAGGCCGGGATCAAAGAACACGAATGCGGATGCCCTTTCTCGCCAGCATGAGGACGCAGAGGGTAGAGTGGGAACAATAATACCTCCTCCTGCTATACTGGCTCCTATTCACTGGGAGATTGATGAGGACATAAGGAAGGCACATCGGGACATACCGGCAGCTTGTACGAAGGAGCGCACGTATGTTCCTTCCGAAGTACGGGACCGGCTCATCACCTGGGCACATAGGTCATCTGTTTCCGGTCACCACAGTATCAGTTGTACTATGGAGGCCATTAGCCACGTATTGGTGGCCAGATCTCGGGAAGCAGGTGCACGACTATGTGCATTCCTGCACTGTCTGCACCCAAAGTCATCTCACATATGGCAAGCTACAGCCGTTGCCCATCCCTCAGAGGCAGTGGTCACATATCTCTGTTGACTTTCTTACAGACTTACCTGTGCCTCGAGGATGCACTACGATTTTAGTGGCAGTGGACAGGTTCTCAAAGTACTGCCGACTGCTTCCTTTTGCCGGTCTACCTACCACCTTGCAGACCACAGGAGCTCTGTTTCAGCATGTGCTTAGGCATTATGGGATCCCGGAAGACATTGTCTTCCGATCGGGGTCTGGAGAGCCTTCATTAAGCATTGGGGTCAGTTTGACGTCTGGGTATCTCCCTCAGTCTAACGGTCAGATGGAGCACCAAAATCAGGAGTTGGGAAGACTTCTGAGCTCTTGGTCGGGTTATATTCCCTGGGCGGGATATATTCCCTGGGCCGAGTATGCTCAAAACTCCTTACGGCACACTTCTACACACCTCACGCCTTGCCAATGTGTTTTGGGTTAACAACCTCATTATCTCTGTTGCATCCTAGTCCGTGTGAAGCCCCGGCAGGGGACGACTGGTTCCGACAAACAGAGGCAGTGTGGAATGCAGCTCATGTGCGTTTACAACAAGCAACTCACTGTCAGAAGCGACAAGAGGCGCGGGGTACCTCCTCCCATCCAGCTGGGAGATGTGGCTGGTGTGGTGTGGCAGTTGACGTGCGATCTGCCGTTACATCAGTCTTGACGGAAGATAAGTCTGCATTTCAATGGTCCGTTCTGGGTATTCAGTCTGATCAATGAGGTAACGTACGCCCTACAGTTGCTATCAACGTATCGCATGCATAACGCCTTTCACGTGTCTCTCCTCAGACCAGTGGTGGATGGTCCCCTGGCAACCGCTCACGACGTTGATGGTGAGGTGGCTTACAGATTACGTTCTCTGTTGGACTTGCTATGTCATCGGGGTTGTCTGCAGTATTTGGTGGACTGGGCGGAACGTCCTCGAACACTCCCTGATCGCTGAGTTTCATTGTCAGCGTTTGGACCAACCGGCCATGAACCATCCGCGGGGGCGTCCGGTGGGCGCTGCACCTGCAGGCCAAGGTTGGGATCGCCGGAGAGGTAGCACCTCGGAGAGCACAAACCTCTCCTTCCCAACTGATGGGACTTTGTAATTAGGGTAGCTTCATAAGCAGCTGTGTCACTCAGGGGTTTTGTTGGTTATTGTTTTTGTTAAGGTAGATTCGTGACAGACTTTTTGCTTTTGTGATTTTGTGTTAGTGTTTTGCTCTCCGCGGAGGACACAGATTATCTTTTGTATTGTACTGACGCATTCTGAATGACGGTTCCTGAATGGCTGGTACACATACCAGTACCTTTTGCGTCGATACTTTAGGAAATGTACATCATATAATACATTTGAATAAATATTCAGTATACCATTTAACAGTATCACTGCCTATAGTAGTTTGCAAAAATAACTTTAACCGGTGGAAATCTGAAATTAGCTATGTAACATGTTAGCAGCATGGTGTTTCCGGGCAGCTATGGATGAAATGTATGGTGGAATAATAATCAAATTCTGGTAAAGTCAGAGCATACTGACATCACTTGCAATGAGAATTCATGCTGCGGGGCCATTAAGAGGTATTTGAAAGTTGTGTGTGAAAAGTTCAAAAACAATATTAATAGGAGAAATGTTACTGTCACTGTGAGACTAATCACGCTCAGTTGCAAATTTGGAAAAATCAAAATAGGGCACATCAACGTACATAAGTCAATCAGATTCTTCTTACAATTTTTTTCCTCGTGTATCATTATTTTAATATAATTTCTCCTTGTTTACAATGACATATTTCACACTTGCTTTGTCAATAGACAAATGTATCTTTTTGCCCATCTTTATAAAAGAAAACTGTAATCCTAATATGTGAACATTTGACAACATGTAAAGAGGAGTAGTTATTGTAGTAGCAATTGGTTCCATTTGCACCTGCCAAGGTAGTCGTCGTTTCTTGAATAAAAACAAATCTGGCTAATATGACAGCTCTATCACTAGCTGTGTTGAAAACTGCTTCTGCATCCTCTGAAACATTGCCTCCCCAGATTTTCACAACCGTTTTCTCGCACAGACAGGTCAGTTGACTCAGTAAACAAACCAGGGAGAGAATATCAAGTATTTTTTGGTCATTGTTTTTTCTCCAGCAATGTACTGTTTACAGTTTTGTGAGCATTTGACAAATATGTCAGGAAAATGTTGCTGGGAAAAATCGTATTCAAAGCCCTGTCATTGGCAGACACCAACAAACCATAGTGGAGACATGATACTGGTTCTCAAACGGAACTTCATACAGACAACATGTCTGTCTATCTGTCTGTGTCTGTCATTGTCCATGTTTTTTGGCACTTAACAAACAATGAGCATTTGACAGCCATCCAACAATAATTTATAATTTGCCATTCCTGCCTTTCTTTCCCTTCCACAGAAAAACTAGCTCCCGCCACATCCCACCAAACCACCCACCGACTTTCTCTTTGAATAAATCCACACGAAACAATTTTCTGCATGGTTGCACAATGGTTGGTGGTATATGGACTAACAGATCGGAGATAAGGCCTTCTCAGCCCTGCTCACTAGCATGAATGACAGGCCCAGATTAGCATGCTTTATTTGCTATGGGTAAACCACGCTGTAAATAAGCAGGGCTGTTCAATCAATCAGCCATAACGGCACTCTAACCTGTTCTAATAAAGACTGGGAAGTACACACGCAGTGGATCTGTAACACCAACACCCTTGCTCACATATACACCTTGGCTCGATCTGTAACACCAACACAAATGCATGCACCCTCAGACAAACCGTGGCTTTTACACGCTTACTCACATACACGCTTTTACATCTCCATGTCAATGTTACTGTTCCATTATTCACCAATAATGGGTTCCGCCACAAATATGAACCAGCGGTACACAGCGATGATGGAGTCAGATATGTGTACCGTTTGTTGGTATTTTGCTCCCCCACATGTAACCTTTCCCTCACCCCTTTTGCCCAAAAGAGTGTGAATTATTTACCACATTGTTGTAACCTAAAAATATTGACTTCTTAATAATTTTTTATTGGGAAAGCACAAGTACATTGGCCATGTACCGTATACTTTTTATATTTTATGTTCATGGTTTTATGCATGGTCATTACAGACTGATAATCCAGAAAGCAGATTTCATCAACAAGGTTTTTTTTGGTACTTTTACTCCCTTGATGAGTTTTGCAATTGAGATTACAATTTAAGGTTTACACAAAATTGCATATTTGTATGTTTAGTTTTTTTTAACATTTCCATACAAAGATATAATTACAACAAGTTTTTGACTAGCTTTTTGAAAGTAAACATTAGAAATGGAAATGTTTTTCTTTAGAGGACTAATATTAGGTATCCTTACAATAAAAATGGTACCTCGTGGCCTTATCTATAATACCTCGTCTAAGTAAGGCTTACAAATTGAAAGCTCTTAAAGTAAAACTAAAAGAGACAACAAAAGAATATTCACCACTGTGCCTACACTTTCCTTCCTTCTAACGCACATGCACTCATGTATGCATTTGTGTGACTCGATAATGCTCTAATTCTCAATGGGTCTTAGGACCTTGTAGTGCTTGATTAGGAATGTAAAGTGATCTCCTGGAGTGCATATTGAGTAGATGCCATTATTGTTAACCATTGATTTTTTTTTTTTGAAATGAGTTATATTGAATCAATGTAAAGTGCTTTAGAAATAAAACATTCCTACAAGGCATTACACAACATAAGTTTGTCACAATAACTAACAGATCTATTTATAAGGGTACTTTTTAATTTTGTTAAGGGCCTTATTGTATTGAATAGAACAATTATTATAACAAAGCCATACGTTTTAAAAACATTAATTTATAAAATAATGCATAATTAATGTTTTCAGTTTTAAAAAAGAACTGTTTAGAAAAGGTGTCATTCACATCAAATAATAATAATAAAAAAAATAACAAATGTTGTACAATAGTATACATACAACAAGGGTATGCACAGATGTTATAAATGATATAAGAATGAATAGTTATCTTTGAAATATGTCAATTAGTATCAAGCTGCTTGAAAACACCATGGCTGCAATCATATATTTGAACAACATGTCACTGTGTGAAATCTAAAACCAACTGAAAAAATCATGAAGAAATAACTGGACCCGTTGAAGAAAGGATAAGCTGTAAAAGCTGAAAGACAACCTGTAAAACAGGTTAAACAAATGCTACTGTACACATCCCTTACCATGAATAAAAAGTACTTAGATTAAAAGTTTAAATATTAATCCACTATGTATCAATTGCATCTCCACCTTTTAAACTCTTAAGCAAACTTTTTCTTCACAAAGCAGTAGTGCTGGCACCCGGTCAGACAATATCCCTGGTGGAAGAAGAGAACATTGAAAGCAGAATGGATCAAAACGATTCTATGCCAATATTTTGGTCGCTCTTACTGGTCATAAAAAACATTTAGGACCCTAGCAGTGAAAGCATATCTGGTCATTTTAATTGTGCATCTGTTCATACAATTACCACAACACTAGAGAATGCATGAATAAATCTGTCTTCTGGGAGCAACCTGAATTGGGGCCAATACTAAAGAACAAAAAGACTATAGAGGGTTTCTTGGCTCAAATGCACTGGTACCATCTCAAATTCTAGCCTTTATGAGTATATGGTAAAGTGTGACAGATCAGGGAAGTTTCTGGGTTTCTTGTTGGTCGTGGAGGCATGTGGTGACACTGGGTGCTGAGTGGAAGTGTGTGGTTTCCATGACAACATCATTCAAGGCCGCAGATACCCAATAGCCATTTAGATGTGCCCAGAGGTAATGGTGACAGTCCCCAAAGGTTCCTTCCAGAGACAAAATCCAGAGAAAGGAAATAACCAGCAAAGTCTATTGCTAAGAAACCTTTAAAGGGATTTTACACTTAAACTTAGAAATCCACCTTATTTTTTTATTTTTATTTGGGTAAAAGGAGAAACATGGTTTTCAGACGTGTAAAATCTACACTATTTTCACTGTAGAGGCATTATCTTTGAAGTAAGTTGTGAACTCAGTGATATCAACAATCAAGACACATATGTTCACATTTGTTGACACAAAGGCATGTAGCATGATTCTAGTTGTACTGTAATTGTATGTTTTGGGAGAATTGTTTGTATACGTTTTAAACCTATTTAGTAATGTTTGTTTAAAAGCTTTTTAAAAAGTACTTCTTGTTTATTTTTCATGTTAAATGTTAAATTTTTGATGCACATCTCATTGTGCAGTTAAGACTATGCAATTTAGCTGTGTAGATTCTAAAAAGATAAGTAATGAATATCTTATCCATTTATCTGAGTAAGGGATTATGTGTGCAGGAATGTCCTTAGCAGGTATACAGTCAAATTGTGTTTAATGCTTTAAGAATTAATCAATGCTATTCACTCCATAGAACCTCTTCAGCTGCTAATGTACACCATTTAAAATGGCACTCTCTAGCAACTTCCTCTGCCAGATGAAAAGAATTATACAAACTGAAAGATAATGTATTTTCCCAGAGGATATGGTATGGTGTCGACTGTAAGCATTAAGGTACAATAACCCTCTTTTCTTATGAACAGCTAGATGTGCCATCTGTTAGATATTGCAAAACAATTATCACAGTTAGTCTGTTGGCTTTGATTTTGGATATTATCTTTGTGGAATAGCAAATATTAAGTTAGTGTAATTTGCATGTTTGTTGTTATACTCTCATTACATTCAGAATGTCTGTACTATGCTTACAATTCTTTATTTTACTAAAAGTGCATTGTAAACAGTTTGATCATGAGCAGATCATTGATGGTAGGGACATGCAGATGCAGTGATGGCAAAAAACTAAAAATAAATATTGAAAATATGTGGCAATCCTGCACAAAGAATGTCATACCAGTTATTTTGCTTTGTTAAAATACCTCTACTTGTGCGTTTTCATAAGCCTGCTAAAACATCGCTATTCCCAGTGGTGATAATTCACTACAATTCTTAAAAAGAATGAGGTGCTTTAATCAATAGACTACTGGCAAACAGTAGGCACCTTCATTAAGCCCTTTATAAAACGCCAATTCCCAGCAGTGGGATTTCAGGGCCTCCGTTAAATTAAATTAATTAACCCTGTCTTACTACAACTGACACCAAAATATCATATTGATAATGATAAGCCATTCACTTAAAGTTAAAAATAAAAAACTGGAGCTTTAGAAGCAGAGTTGGCATAATAACTTTGAGAAAACTTCCCAGTATGTTTCATAGTGTAACTTTTTGGAGTTGTTTTGGGAGGGGTTGTGAGAAAAGAAGAGACGCAGTTGGATGTGTTCACATGCTGAATTGAAAGTCAGGATACATGTGTATGACTCAAGCTCTATACAGTCTTTCTGATATGTTAGTATTTACACAGAATAGTGAATGTGTGTGTTTGTGGCTTTTTGCCCATTGTCCAACAAAGCACACGCATATATCAGCAGTCAGCTTCTCCAAATGTTTCATCAGGCCAAGACAGCAAACATGTAAGTTGCAGAATGCAGTTGTAGCATTCTTGTTAACCCACCCTGGAATCATTGGATTATCACACACACACCGGTTTCCCCTTAGTTGATTTGTGTGTGTATATATGCCCCTTTGTTTGGTCCATCAGTGTTGTTCGTTGTTTGTGTGTAGTACACGTCACAGTTGGTGTGTTCTGTTTGTTATTACCCGCTGTATTGTCCAGCGCCTTTTGTTTATTACTTTTCATCGTACGTATATCGTGTTTTCTTTTTAATAAATCCACGTGCACGTCAGAATGTCTGCATTTGGTTCCTCACCTACCCACCGCCGTGACAGCAGTAATGTGCAAAAAAAATTATAGTAAGCAACATATCAAATGTTATTTTTTCTTGAAAAATATATGCCCACTTTAAATTTCATGCAAGCAACACATTTCAAAATGTTGGGTCAGAGTCAACAAAACTCTGGGGAAGTTGTGTAATGCTAAGAAAAAACCTGGTGGAACATCTCACAACTAATTAGATCAATTGGCAACAGGTCAGTAACATTATTTGGTATAAAATGAGCATCCCAGAAAGGATGAGTCTTTCAGAAGTAAAGATGAGGAGTGATTCACTTCTCTGTAAAAGATTGCGCAAGCAAATAGTGCAACAATTGAAGAATTCTTCACAAAGTAAAATGACAAGGTTTGTCCAGTATATTATCTCATCATCTACGGTACGTAGTATCACAAAAATATTTGGATAATCCAGAGAAATTGTTGTACGGGACAAAGCAAAAAATATGAATTGGCTGTTATTGTTGGTCCCTCAGATTGCACTGCATTAATAACAGTTCTTGCGTTCCTAATGCCAGGACCGGCCAAGGCAGTGGTTGGGGTTTCTGAATACGCCCAGAACGCCCTACATCACTCCTCCACTAACCTGTCCCCTTTTCGGTGTGTTCTTGGATATTAGCTCGTCCAGGCACCATGGCACAAGACCTGGAAGGGATGTCCCTGCGGTGGACGAGTGGTTTCAGCACGAGGAGGACACCTGGAACGCTGTTCATGTCCACCTCTGTCATTTCATCACGTTTTCCAAAATGTCTTTGTAACAGTTCCCTTCAGTTGAACTAATGGGCCTAGGCCAACTATAGAAAAACAACCCCATAGCATAATCCCTCCGTCACCAAACTTTACAGTTGGCACAATGCAGTCAGGCAGGAAACATGTTCCTGGCATTTGCCAAACCCAGACTCATCCACCAGACTGCCAGATAGAGAAGCATGATTCGTCACTCCACAGAACACATTTCTACAGCTCCGGAGTCCAGTGGCACCACGCTTTACATCACTCTATCCAACGCTTGCCTGATACTGTAAGGCTTGCATAGAGGTGCTCAACCATGAAAACCCATGTCATGAAGCTCCCGGTGCACAGTTGTAGTGCTAATAATTATGCCAGAGGAGGTTTGGAACTCTGCAATTAATGAGTCAGCAGACTGGCAAGTTGGCAACTTTTACACACTATGCGCCTAAACTCGGCGACCCCGCTCTGTAACTTTATGTGGTCTGACACTTCTTGGCTGAGTTTCTTTGGTTCCTAAACGCTTCCACTTTGCAATTAACCACTTGCAGCTGATCGTGGAATATCTAGGCAGGAAGAAATTTCCCGAACTGACATGTTGCAATGGTGGCATCCTATTATAGTACCACGCTTAAATTCAGAATGACTTTAGAACAACCCATTATTTCACCAATGTTTGTAAAAGCTGACAGCATGGCTAGGTGTTTGATATAATACACCTGTGGTAATAGGACTGAATAAAACAATGAAACTGAATTCAATGATTAAGAGGTGTGGCCCAATACTTTGTCCAATATAGTGTATAATAAATATCACAATCTTTACTGTATACTGTGTAATGTTTTGAGAACCAATTATGTAACAGCGGTCAATGAATGCCGCAATCACCAACCAAAAATGAAAAACATGAAAAAACCTGTGGGAACTTCATTGCGTTTTCAGAATGTGACAGTAGTGTGTATGACCCCCATGCCTGTATGCACTCCCAACAATGTCTGGGCATTCTTCTGATGCACGGCAGGTGGTGTCCTGGGGGGATCTTCTCCCAGATCTTGTTGACACCCTCGTGAAGTCATGTTTCAGAAAGTTTGGTCAGAAACATGCTCACCAGTGGCCCACCCGAGGTTATTTTGCAGGGCTCTGGCTGTGCTCCTCCTCCTGTACCCCCTTGCACAAAGGGCCGGTTCCTGCTGCTGAATTGATTCCCTTCTACTGCCCTGTGCAGCTCTCCTTGTGCAACGGCTTGTTTCCTGGAATCTCCTCCATGCTCCTAAGCCTGTACTTGGAGTCACAGCAAAACGTCTTGCATTGCCACGCATATATGAGGGTATTCAGGCTAATGCACATGTATATGACATTGACCAGTTATCATATGAGAATGAAACCTACCTCCAACCAATCTTGTGCAAAAAGACCATGTATTACATTTCTAAAGTATTAATTTCTACACAGTAAAGCTAGTTTAGCGAAATATACGAATATATTGCTAGATATCTAAGTATTATATGTACATGTGCTGAACATTTGCATTCTAACATATTAGCTAGGTGATAGGGAGGAGAGGCTAAACCAGCTGGATGATGAGAACACTGCTGTAAACCTGTCAACAAAGTGTTCTAAATGTATATCCTGCTAAATAGTACATTAACTATGTAATCGTATTCCAAGTAACTTGTACTATTAGGCAAGAGTGACATTACTGTACAGTCTAATGTTTTCTGTCATCCAATTTGGTTTCAAATTTAGAGTCTATAATCCATTTTGAAATATTGTTTTGTTGTTGTACTGTTACGTTAGGATAATCTTCAAATGAAATGTAGCTACCTAACTTCTAATTAAAAAAAATCAAAGGGCGCTGTGTAGGAGAATACAAACTGCGCACCATAACATAATTGCTTGGGACAAATCCTCCAGTTTTGCAATATGTTATCCCGACCCCCCTCAATCAAGTTTCCACACAGTGTCAGACATCAAATTAGGCCAAAAAATGAAGTCAGAGGCTGTAGTTTGTGCTGGGCCTTGAGCAAATGGAAATGTTGAAGGAAACGTGAATTTCACAATAGAAACCAGCAGGAATCTGCACTAGAAGAAAAGGCTGTTTAATTAGCTATTGGACAACACGTATTGTATAAATACATTTTGGATCCCTGTTTTCATTTACTTTGATATGCAAAACTACTCTCAGTGGAGATTTTAAACCGTTTTCCATAAGTCATCAGAGGCTTATGACAAATAGCACCTAAATCAGTTTGATATCGGAGGGTTACACGCCTGTGCACCGTCTATCCCAACCAACAGCTGCAACAGAATGATAAACATGTGAGGTACACTTCAGCTTGAATGATTAAGCTAAATCTTTTCACTTCCTGTCCAAGTTTGACACCTTGCCACCAGCAAAAGAAAACAAGACGTGTGCCCCTGTCATTTTAGTTCCACAAAAGAACACAATTTATCTAGCCGAGAATAAAGTATAGTTTTCTTTTTTCAACCAAACTTATTTTTCCAGAGCTACTTGCCTTTACTATATGTGTTGATGCAAATAAGGATGACAGGAAGGGAACACAAACTTCACCTTCCAAAAAATAATCACTGCTTGTGCTCGGTCAGTTAACAATGTCTGTCTTCAAAGAAAGACCTTGATGTCACAATCTGTTTACAGTCTTTGATGTTTTCTTTAGATTAATATTGTGGTAACTTGCGGCATAATAAATATATATATATACATATATTTGGGCTGTCAAAGTTAACACGTTAACATGTGCGATTAATTATAAAATTCATAAAACAGTATAAAAAGAAATTGCCCTACATTTTTGAGACTCTCCATCCATTAAGAGCTTAACTTTGCAGGAGTTGACAGGATCGCGCTACTATCACACACTTATTCTTTACTGGTCAATTGTGGTTGACTTGACCTAAGCGCTTCAAAAGCATTTCTGTCAATATATCATTGCAGATTTGGCATGCATGTCGTGAATCTGGTTACTCAACACTACAACAACACCATAACATGTTTTAGTAGGCTACACATCCTTTTGAACAATGGATGTGAGACAATTGGAATATCTCTTCTTCCGTCCTGTATCCCATTTTCACTCCAAACATCCATGACAGGAAATTGCTTGACATGGCTCCCCTAACTATGTTGCATGAATCCACATGCTAACACTTTTTACATTGTACATTTTCATTATTTTATGTGTTTGCTAATCTAAGCATTGTTTCTACCAAAGCATATTGTGGAATTAACAAACAACTGTGCTCTGCATGAATTACAGATGTCCCCTGATTTAGCGTTTGTATATAACATCTCTAGCCACTATGACTACCTTATACCATTGCCTACTCAAGTAGTTGACCTCAAGCATTTGGTTGAATTTGGGAATAATTTAAGATATATTTTGTGAAGTTATGGTTTGGTTATGGCAAATATCTTTCACAAAATCTAATGATTAGAAGGCATCCACCTGAACCCCATTCTAACCACATTTCAGCTTGAACATCAAAAGACAATACCTTGACCAGCTTAGGTGTGATTCAGTGTGTTAAATAACTGCACACCCTGTAGCTGTCCAGATAAGAGGGGCTAATGTGTTTTAAAATGAAGCATAACATAGCAGTGACCGTCATTGGTGCATTAGGTCAAGCACTGTCCATAGTTTACAATAAAGCAAAGTATGTCTTTCCCATAATGCACTACTTTTTAAACAGAAAAGTGTGTATTAAGGCAACATTAGAACACATTCTAAAATTGCAGTGCATTTATATATATTGAAACACCTTAGTCACTTTAGACATTACGCGCACCTGTTTGCACTTTGTAATTTGTGTCTGTGTTTTTTGTTTCTGTCACCGGGTGTGGCTCATTGGGGATACACTTGTCTAAGTAAATCTTGTCATGTTGGTGTCGTTTGCTTTATGTTTGTTTTAGCTGCTTTGTTTCATCACCTTTAATTTAAATTGAGTTTAGTCTGTGTTTGTTTTCATTTGTTTGTTCAATAAACCCACAGATTATCACTATTCTTAAAAAATGTCTGCATTTGGTTCCCTTTTCTTCCACACTCATGACAGAAATGCTACTTTTATTCTACATTTGGCCTTCTAAGAAAGAAACTAAGGGTTTTCATTCCTTCCATGGTTCACAGGACGAAGTGGAATATTAAAGCAAATTACGTGACAAATGGAAAGTGGGTGGGTTTTTTTCATTCAAAAGTATGGAAACAGCTACTTATTCAAGGGTATTTTTTTTGTTTGACTGTTTTCCACATTGTTGAGTAATCCTGAATAATGTAGCCATAAAAAGGTTTTTACATTGCAATAGATTTATATTTTAGCACACTCTTTACATTCTTTTAACCAGCTTCAAGAGGTAGTCACCTGGTGGATGGAGTTCACACATATGCTGAGCACTTGAATCATGCTTTTTGATTATACAGTCCAACTCAAATCACAAATAATCTCAGTTAATTGTATAGGCCAGGTCATCTGATGCCACACCTTCACTCTTCCTTTAAGTCAAGAAGCCCTTTTTGGATCATTGTCCTACTAAACAAATTATATGATGGGGTGGCGTATCACAGCAACATGCTGTGGTATCCATGCTGGTTGAGTGTGCCTTTAATTATAAATAGTTTTGGTTTAGCATGCAGAGAGAGTAGATGAACGATGGAAGGCTCCCATGCATTAGCTAATATGTTTGAATTTTGCTTTGCATTCATTTTCACTTAATTCCAAACATTTTGATTAGGTTGCCTATTACCTTTGTAATGTCACATAGTTTGAGAAACGTCCACGATGGCTGACTCTTTTCTGATAGGAATCATCTACTCCCCACATCCCTATGATATAATACGTTCTTCCTCTGGAAAAGAAAAGGCATTAAGCCCTTCCCGGAATTGTAAGACAATAGAGGTTTCTATAGTTTCCCGGACCTAGCCAATAAGTATTCTCTGTCTTCATCACGCTTTCCTTAATACATCCAGATTAGGCAGTTTGTATCCTCATAGTTTTATGACTTCCCTGACTGACCCTGGGTCTGTATTCTGTTATTTTGAAGAATCTACAATATAAAATGGATTTTGTTCTGTTAATGTCACATTTCAAGCAGGAATCTGTATGCAGAGCTGTGGTAAGATATCTACTTTATTTTAGCTTCTTCTTAGACAACTTAAAAGGAGTAAAACAGCAAACGCAAAGCTGGCCACAACAAAAGCACAAACAATAATCCACACTGACTGAAACATGCAGGCAACTTAAGTAGGCTCCCCAAAAAAGGACAACTGGTGGCAGCTGTCCCCAAATGGGAAGCACCAAAAAGTCAATATAGAGATGCCAATAGGCACCTCTAATGGCAGGTCCTGACTGCGAAGCCCAAGCAGATAAAGATGGCCAGGGGCCCCCAGCAAGTCTGATCAGGCCTTCCTATCAGGATGTCACACAAAGCTTTTACTCCACTCTGAGAATGTTTGCTGGTTAACGCTAATTGGATGGCATACTCTGGTCTGGTCTGTGGATTGTTGAATTAAACTTTTAAAATAAATTAGACAAGGGGTATAAATAGGTTGAATGACATTGTCTCCCTTCTCCTCTGCCTTTGGTCTTGTGGCAATCCTTCTCTCTCTAGATTTGGGGTTATAGCCATTAGGCCTTGCGTATTGTTTTGGAAAGAATATGTAAACGTTGATTTCTTTTTCAATTATAAGAGTGAAATGACCTTGTTTTTTCTATAGTTTGCTCAACTGAGAAATTGTTCCTGTACTGGAATAGCAGGCTTGGATTTGGGACAAAACTGCTGTACTGAAGGCCTGCCCTGATTGGACACTGTGGCAGTGATGGATGCTATTTTCAAGTGTGCTCTTCTATGTAGGACCTCAACAGTAGCTCAAGGGCCCGGGCTTGCGTAAATCACAACCAGCATTGCACAGGCTCTGACAAGAAAAACATATTTTATGGACCGGCTGAATTATTTGTGTTAAAAAAATATGATAAACTACTGTTTAGTTTGGTGTTGTGTACATCTGTTTGTTTTCAGAATAGGAAAGTTTATGTTTGGTTACAGAAAATGGTCTCAATTCAATCGCATATGCTTTATAGTATTTCTGGAGTAGCCGTTTTCCCATGGTCAGATAAACTTTTGGGGCAGAAGTTTTATTTCGCTGTTATTTTGCACTTCACCGTAGTTAAAAAAAATCACGTGAGAAAGACAACTTGACTAGATTTTTATAAAATACATAACATTCCTGTTTATGACCTCACTCCCTGAGAGGGTCTGAGAGAGATTAACGCAAAAGTATATATATTGCATATTGCAACACTTGTGTAAAATGGAAATAAAAATGCAAGAAAATAAATAGGTTATGACACTTTGTTCTGCTTTCATTTGCTCTGATTCATGGGCATGATTCTCTACCATTCCTGTGCGCCACTTAAATTGGAGCACAGTAAGACTGTATTAACACAATCACTCCTATTCAGATTTCTCACCTAGTAATTGGTCTTATGACACACAATGTCATATCTTAGGTCTTTTTCTTCTATGTTTATTTCACTGGTTTGAATGACCAACTAAGAATTGAATGCACCTTAATTAGAAGAGGGAAATTAGTAATGTTGTTAATGCCTTAGTATCTGGCTTCTCTTGATTACAACACAGAACAGGAAGGTTATGGTTTTCCTCCCTATGTGGTAGCCCATTTGCCACTAGTTTCATTGTTTCAAAGTACTTCATAATATAGCAATGCATATTTTTATACCTTCAAGACCCCATCTAGCCAAATCAACCAACACATCATTGCCATCTAATTAATTAACACCCCACCTCCGCCACTGCCTGTCCACACCCCCACCTCCACTCCATTCCTCCACCTCTCATCAGACATATCGTTGTGGCATGCTGAGTTTGAGCTTCTAGGCACAGATGGTTCCCCCTGTGAATATACTGTACCTTTTTTGTCATTTTGTAGAAATTACATTTGCAGTGTTCGACAAAATAGTAGACAAGTTATGTAAAACAAAAGCATCACAAGTAAAACTGAAATGGTAGATTTTTGCTAAATCAGTGGTCATGGAGTTAATGGATAAAAAAAATTATGTATGGTTCTCTCATGTCCAATGAGAGGGAACAGCGTGCTATAAAACTCTATTCCTCTCTTTTGATTGGTGGGCAGTAGTTATTGAAATGCTTTTCTGAATATTGGAGCTTATGCATATGACGGTGGTGGTGTGCTTAACAAAAGGGACCACTATACTAAGAGGCCTGTATTTCTGACATTTAAGAAAATGTTACAGGGAGGGACCCACCTAGCTTTTGTTTAAATAAAATCCTAAAACATTTAACTGAAATGAATACACCCCAAGTGTTGCTCTTAACTAAAAACGTGAAAGATGACAAGGGCATCCTTTTCTTTATTACATCCCCTCCATAACACCCCATAACACACCAGTATGGTCAAACCATGTTTTGCAGAAGAAAACATACTAGGGCCATGTGCCAACCAATTGAATCAAGACTCATCAGTAGGTTCTGAATGACAGGTTGCAAGTCAGTGGTCTGTGGAAATCAATGGCCAAGCTGTCCATCTCTGCTAGACACACACAGTAGGTACCTCCCTCACTAGATTACACACAATAGGTACCATCACAACTGCTGTACTCCACCTTTCACCGAAAGAGAGTGTACAATCTGCCCAAAGTCTGTCTATGTTAAGCAGATCTTTTGTCATGCCCTGGCTGCGAGCCCCTGGCCATTTCAGGGCAAGACTATTTGTGAGGCCTCTAGCCCTCTTTATGCCGCTGTGGGCTCCCCAGTCAGAGCAGCTGCATTCAGTTGACTCTAATTGGGGAGCCTACTTAGGTTCGTTTTCCAGCCACACCCGGTGTGGTTTATTGTTTGTGCTTGTCTCAACAGTTCACGGTTTGTCTCTGTTTTAGTTCCAATTCATGTGAATACTCTACATGTTTCTTTGTACATCGTTTCATGTTTGTTAGCCCCTTTCATTTACGTTGTTAGTTCGTGTAGTTTGTATTTTACGTGTTTTTGGATTAAATCACCTTTTCTTTACACAAAATGTCAGCGTATGGTTCCACCCCACTACAACACCGTGACATCTTTTCATTATTAAGCAAGTGATGAGTTTTTGCATCTGGGGACAAGGAAAGGTTTTTAAAATTTCCAGTGAAAACAGTTGTTTAATTTCGTATGTTATTATAGCAGTGTAAAAGGGACAGCGGAATGAAAAATGAGGAGGAACAATATTTTTTTAAGAAATCAGGATGTTTATGACAATGTGTCTTTCTCCAAGAGAACAAAGGCCCTTTATTTCTTTGTGTTTTTGAGTTTCTGATTTCACAGAGGGTGAAAGTGGCTGGTCGGATATGATAATTTGCCATGGCAATTAATGCCTGAACACCCAGAAGCCATTTAACTTTCAGAGCCTATTAATTATGCACTTTATACATACTAAAACATCCTCTTATCCTAAAGAAAATGTACTAATTAAGCTTAAAATATATCAGTGTTGTTATAAAGACCTTTAAATAGGGCAAGTGTGGTGGAAATAAAATATTTGAAAGAAAGCCAAGTGTACCCCTTACACCCATCCTTCTTTTCGCTCTCACCCACTTTCTGCAGGCAATAACCTTCTTTTAAAAGCACACACAGGCATTTTAAAAGTTTAATAATATTGCTTGCACAATTTGCTTGGCCTGTCAGCGTTAATCAAAAGGCATTTCCTCCACCCACAAACTGAACTCCCAGTCATAGCACGGACAGCATATCCTGGTCCATCACCTACATTAGAATTACCGTGATTGTTCGTCTCAAGCAGTGGACAGGCTGGCATTGTTTCCTGAAGAGCACCTTGCTTGTTAGTAAAAGGTCAGCGAGTGATGAGGAAGAAGGTGGGAAGTCGCATTGTGCTTTTTGACACTTGGATGTGCATCAGCTATCCTTGATACTAATGTGTGCAAGGCCTAACATGCTACTCAGAAATGTCGCAGAGAATTTGCATATCAGAGAAGATTTGTGTTACGTATTACGCACAAGGTCGGATATGGTGGCATGGAAACCTAGCACCTCTGGTGTACAAACTAAAGGTTGAAGACTGCTTAAACTGAAAATAGATGTATTGGTCTCTATACCAAAGATATCTAACCTTTTCGTCTGTAGCACCAGACAAAATTTTGTCTATACCTCATCAGAAATGCCCTGCCGGAAGTACACATTTATTCCAGTGGCAAAGGAGTAATAATTGCCCTCAGGATATGGTCGTCTTGTGACTGAGGTAAAGATGAAGACATCATTTTCAAGAAAGCAATACCTGTGCTTTGTGTTGTAAACTGTAAAGCAGGGACAGTTCTGCCATGGGTTGTTTCTTCTAAGATGTATATGTGGCAGGAATATAATTATTATAATTATTGGTCACCAATGGTGATGGCATTTGGAAGTAGTGCTTGCATCTTTGGTTATATTGCAATTCATACTCTGGAAGATATCCTTGTTACAGAGATCAACCGTTTCCACTAAGTAAATCAAAAGTATATGTATCAGAATTCAATACATCAAGAATAAAGATGTACAGTGCACCCGGAAAGTATTCACAGGGCATCACTTTTCCCCAATTTGTTATTTTGCCTTATTCCAAAATGGATTGATAAATTTTCCCCTCAAACTTCTACACACAATACCCCATAATGACACAATGAAAACATTTGTAATAGATTTGCAGATATAAAAAATTTAAAATATAAACATGTACACAAGTCTTTACAGCCTGCTCAATACTTTGTTGAAGCACCTTTGGCAGCATTTGCAGCCTCAAGTCTTTTCTGAGTATGATGCTACAAGCTTGGAACCCATTTTTAAGCCGTTACTCTCAGTCTGAGGTCCATAGCGCACTGGAGCAGAATTACATCAAGGATGTCTCTGTACATTGCTGCATTCATCTTTCCCTCGATCCTGACTTGTCTCCCAGTTCCTGCCGCTGAAAAACATCCCCACAGCATGAATCTGCCACCACCATGCTTCACTCTAGGGATGGTATTAGCCAGGTGATGAGTGGTGCCAGGCTTCCTCCAGACATGACGCTTGGCATTCAGGCCAAAGAGTTCAGTCTTTGTTTCATCAACCAGAGAATTTTGTTTCTCATAGTTTGAGAGTCCTTTAGGTGCCCTTTAGCAAACTCTAGGCAGGCTCTCATGTGCTGTCTACTGAGTAGTAACTTCCGTCTGGCCACTCTACCACACAGGCCTGATTGGTTGAGTGTGTCAGAGATGGTTGTCTTTCCGGAGGGTCCTCTCTTCACAGAGCAATGCTAAAGCCCAGTCAGAATGACCATCGGGTTCTGTACATGTGCTTTGTTTTTGTTCACTTCCCTGACTAAGGCCCTTCTACCGCGATCGCTCAGTTTGGCCGGGCGGCCATTTCTTGAAAGTAGAGTCTTGGTGGTTCCAAACGTCTTTCATTTACAGATGATGGAGGCCACTGTGTTCATTGGGTCCTTCAATGCTACAGACATTTTCAGTACCCTTCCCCAGATCTGCTCCTCAATACAATCCTGTTATCGATGTCTACTGACAAAGTTTTCCTGTCCCCAAAGCAGAGAAACACCCCCAAAGCATAATGTTTCCACCTCCATGCTTCATGGTGTGGATAGTGTCCTTGGGGTCATAGGCAGCATTCCTCCTCCTCCACCCACGGTGAGTTGAGTTGATGCCAAAGAGCTAGATTTTGGTTGCATCTGACCACAACACTTTCACATTGGCAAACTTCAGACGGGCCTGTAAATGTGCTTCCTTGAGTAAGGGGACATTGCGGGCGCAGCAGGATTTCAGTCTTTCACGGCGTAGTGTGTTACCTTGGTTACTATGGTCCCAGCTGCCTTTAGATCATTGACAAGATCCTCCCGTGCAGTTCTGTGCTGATTCTTGGGCTGATTGAAACTTCACGAGGTGAGATCTTGCGTGGAGCCCTAGACTGAGGGATATTGACAGTCATTTTGTCTTTCTTCCATTTGCGAATAATCGCACTGTTGTAAACTTCTTACCAATCTGCTTGGCAATGGCTGTGTAGCCCATTCCAGCCTTGTGTAGGTCTACAATCTTGTCCCTGACATCCTTGGACAGCTCTGCGGTCTTGGCCATGGTGGAGAATTTAGAATCTGATTAATTGACAACAGCAGGGGATCAAACATTTTTGTATAACATTATTATTTTATGTATGCTATTATATAATAACAGTATTCAGTCTTTATTTATTAGAAATTGTGAAGGATTTCCTAATATGCAGAAGCATTTATAACATGTATACATTGGTATATAATAAAATAAACTGTACCAATATCATTATTTAATAAAAGTACATGCACCATCAACATAATGTTCTATATCTCATACCTATACCATTTTTATAATTAAACATTAATGTTTATTTATAGCTAAATACATTATATGACTGCTGCAAGATACTGTAGTTACTATGCAAACAATGACAAGTAAAAAAATCTAAGAACATACAATCTAAAACATACTGTGAGTATTTAGAACATTTGACAGAGGGGGTAAAAAAAGGGCACTTGAATGTAAGGGACTACGGACTACAGGCTGTCTCACACAAATTATTTATTTTCAGGATTTGGAACTGCCTCTTGTTTGACAATGACAAATCCTTCCAATGAGCTCGCTTTCCCTGTGCTATAATTTGGATCTAGAGGCAATTCCTTTAAGTCTCCTCAGTCAAAAGTATTCTGTCAGAAAGTAGGTTAGTAGCCCATATGGATTTTGTTTAGGCCTACCTTTCTTTAGTACGTATGTGCATCCCCCCCATTCAGGAACAGACTCCAGGTAGCTACTTGCCACAGAGGGTTATTAAACCTAGATTGCCTGGTTACAATTCTGGGCAGGCGATAGGGCCACCTCCTTGGGAACCAGGAGATGTCTTAGTGACTGCTCAGTTACTAAAAAGGTTGCAAGGTCAGGATTATTTACGTGGGGATGCATAATGCATGCCTTGTATCGTTTACTTAAGGGAGTCCCTTAACCACAATAACTTCCCCATCCAATTCTGCCCCAAGACAGTCAACTGTAGAAAAGATGACCAATCTGGAGGTCAGCGCATTTCTATATCGCTAAGTCAACTTGAACTGGGGAAATTGGTTTCTTCTGGAAGTTGATTCCAGTGTGCTGCCACTATTTATCTCCTATCTTTTATTTTTTAATTGATAGACATAAACTGTGCAATCTCTATGAGTTTTCTTGTATTGTGTCGTGATTGCATGGGATGGCATTTATGTTTTCAGGGAACATTGGTAAATTTGCTTCCCTCACTTATTTGCATAATGATTGCTTGACTAAATCCTAAATTGGATTCAAAAGATATGAGTTGATCCAGACACTCACTAAACATATATGTGTGGTTTTATGTACATTTATCTCCATTAGTTTTAACAACATTAGATGCAAGGAAATGTTTTATATTGTTTTATACATATATGGATGTATACATACATTCATATTAAAAATTAGGACACCTCATAAAATATTTTGTTTATATGGACATGACAATATTTTATCTTCTTTCAAACAAAATCTATAGATAAATATGATGAAATTGAACCAAAAGCAATGCGATGTTAACCGTAATATCATTTATTTAACAAAAGATGTAATTTCCTACTGAGGAAAAAGTTAGTACACCCTATGCCCTAATAGCAGGTATTGCCCCCTTTGGCTGAAATAACCTCAAAGAGACGTTTCATATAACTGTATACCAGTCTCTGACATTGACTGGGAGAAAGTTTTTACAAAAGAACCTTCCAAACTGTCAAGATTGCGGTAAGATCTGAGACTGCTTTTCCTCATTTAGACTTGGTAAACTGCACATTACTAATAAAACTATGAATTCTGAAGTATACCAGGAGATTCTTGATCAGAACAAAAGGAAGTCATAAGGAAGTCATATGCACAAAATAACTGTTTCATCTATGTAGTGGTGTAAAGGAAAAAGTATTAGTATAAGGAAAAAATATAAGGCAACAAATATTTAGCGTAACACTTTAAGCTAACAGAATATATAGATAACAATATAAACTAGCAGCAATTTAAAAGTGTGGACATGAAGTAACGACAAAATAAAGTATTTAAATATGCACCCTGATGCACCGGTAACATCTATCAGGCAGCAGCAGTGTGAACACACCATAGCCTGGGTGGCTATAATCTTTGTTTCCGTGCTTTCCTGAGGCATCTTGTGTGGTTGATGCCTTGCAAGGAGGGGAGATGTGGCATCCAACGAAGCACTGACTTCACCACCCTCTGCAGTGATGCAGCCTGTGAGGATGATCAATGATGCACCTGTAGAAGCTGGTGAGAGTTATTGCATACATGCCAAACTTTCAGAGTCTCCACAGGAAGTACAGCTGTGGACAAAAGTTTTGAAAATGTTGGGAGAGTGCAGTCTGTTTCGTCAGGGCAATGGAATCATCCAAAAATCTATTGGGTCAAAATGGGACTTGGAAGAGGTTCCAATGTTTCAGGAAGGGTGGAGAAGATGTGGGTTCTTATCATCTGCTCAAAGCACTTCATGATGATGGAGGTCAGTTCTACAGGGTAGTAGTCGTTCAGGCAGGTGATGGAAGGTTTCTTCTGTACAGGGATAATGGTGGTCTGTTTGTAGCAGGTGGGGACTTTAGACAGACAAGGAGGGGTTGAATATAGAGGTGAAAACCTCCACTAGCTGGTCAGCGCACCCCCGATGACACGGCCAGAAATGCCATCTGGTCCTGGTGTTATCCATGGGTTCATTCTTCGGAGAGTGCTCCTCAAGTCGGCCATGGCTAGAGTCAAAGCATTCAAACAAATATAATACAGAATTGCTCAGAATTGGCCAAGTCAAAGTTTTTAACCTGAATTTCATTAAAATGCTGTGTCAAGAACCGTATGCGCACTGATGTGGCTATAGGAGACTGAAGTGGCTATTGGGGCTAATTAGTGTTTCATCTAAATTACACAAAGGTTTGAAAATATGCTCACCCACTAGTTAAGGTAAACCTTAACTAGAAAATGTTGACATTGATCTCATTTAGACAGATGGAATTGTTGACATTAGATAGTGAAACAAGCGCATTCAGTGGACACCCCAATAATTATACTTTAGCAAAATGCAACCCATGAAAAGATTTGTTTGCTTGCTTGCCAACGGGTTATGTCTAGAAATGTCCAACTCTGTGCTCTATGAAAGCCAAAATGCCATTAGTTATATTTGTAATTACATTATTAAATACTCATATTTTCGACCCTCTACGCAGCCAGTAGGCCAATGTAATGCATTCATAACTCTTCATAACTTGATCATACTTAACAGAAAAATACAAAGCTAAAACGATTGAAGTGGGAGATTTATCCATTCACTGTGTTTAATTAGCATTAGAGTAAGTGCAGTTTCAGGGATATTTTGGCTACAGAAGTAGTTCTCTCCCCACATCAACGTCCAGGCAACCATGTTAACATTTTGCAAAATTAGTTATAATCATTAATTTAGTGCCATAGTATAATTGTGTCCAATGTCCTGCCAATAAAGATATTGTGTTAGCATCTCTTATTAGGATAGCTTTCTCAACAAGTGAGACATACCACAGCTGTTTATAGCTTAGATATGCCATTTAGAAAATTAAGGATTTGTGAGTACACCGATCCTGTTCAGTTCCTACATCATTTGGAGCCCCACCTCACACTCCCACTTCTCTTAACTTTAGGAAGTAACTGTGGGGTGTAACAATTTTTGGGTAAATAGATAAAGAATTGAATACAAGTCTAACAGAAATCAAGAAAATCAATGGATATATTGTATTCTGCTGATTTTTGGTTTGGTTATCACTTTAAAAAACTGAAACCTGAAGTCCTGGACACTCACATAAAGCAAACGCACACCAGGTTAGACAAGCAGGATATTTGTTGGGATAGGTGAGCTTGACACCTGCTGATGAAGAAATCTAGGAATACCCTGCCAAACAGCAGGCCCAAGCTGCCCCTCTGCCACAGGGGATCCCAAATCCTGTCTGGGATGATGGCCACAGCCTGCAACAACCAAAATGGCTGAGAGGAAATATGCTTCCTCCTACATACTACAAACTGCACAACACAAAAGTAGGGAATGAAGAAATAAGGACAGAGAACAAGTAAGGAATTGTTTTATATTACGTTTAACAGTCAGAATAGGTGATTGTGGGTTGAGAAGAAAACGAGAACAGCAGAGCGACAGTAGGAGAGAAGGATGAGAATAGAGAACGCAAACAGAAGCCAAATAATAATATTATTTTGTGTATAGGCTGGATCTGTCCATATGGGAGTGCTCATAGAAACATAACAAATAGCCTTCCTGTGCACGTATGATATGTTAATTTACTGCCTAAAATGCTCCAAGACAACAGGTTCACCCAGTTATCAAAAACTGTTATACCTAGAACAAAAAGAGACCTATTCTTCAGGGACAACAAAATGAATATTTTTCTACTTTTCGTGCTTTTGCTGGTAAATAATAACCTTAATTCTCTTCACAACTTCGTATAAAGCAAAACACCGGCTAGGAAGTCTTTGCCAGATTTTACAGAAATAATTTCCCAGAAGTGTGCACTTTTTCTCTAATGAACAAAATGATTGGCATAAGGAAATGCACTCTCTCATGAAAATCTATTTAAGAGATTCATGTCCACTGATTTCATCACCACACAGTTATTAGGTTAAAGCCCACATTTGGCCTTTTATTCACTTTTTATGTGCTTATACACAGTATTGTGTTCATTATAAACATATCAGTAGTCACGTTCCTACAAGCTTCTTGTACAATTTGTTATAAATGTTCTTTTGACATGGTTTTATTATTTGTTTGTTTCCAATCCAAGTTATCGCACAAAGCTTTAAGAGAACAAAGTCTTGCATCTCACTCACTTCAATGTCTGCGGGGCTGCCCATGGCAACATCATTCTATTGTGTCTACCTTTGTACTGACATTGCTAATGCCAGTTTATTATACAAGACAAGAGGTTTAAGGGGATGGAAGAGAGATTGGATAGCTGGAATGCAGGCTGGCTGGTGCAGCGCTGAAATGATTCCCCACCCCTGCTTAATTACATTGTGCAGCACAACGTGAAAAGGTGTCAGAAGCCCACAGAAGCGGATCTGTCCTAATGATGGGAGAGACCACGAGCAGAGCTGCTGCCAAGAGATCTAGGGAGGCGTGGAGAAGGAGCCAGGGAATGATGAGTGAGGGAGGGAGAATTTCAGTGCAAAGAATGATAACCAATGTATGATTTCTTAAAGTGTGAATACCAGGCCCACCCAGCAAAATCAAACTCATGACATGTCCCAAATACTCTAACTGCCTGCCTTTGTCTATGTGGTGGAGGCCAAAAGCTCTCACCAGCCCTCAAATCGACTGAGCCATACAATCTGAGCTAGGGAGAGAGACAGCCCATGAGCGCCGTGAATTAGGTTTAGTTGAGTGAGTGCAGGGATTATCCTGCTCTGCTGAAATAGACTTGGTGTTTAGACAGGGATATAGTATTTAAACAGAGTGATTTCTCTGCCACGCTGCTCTGCACCGCTGCAACACACACATCCCTGGATTCATTTTGTGGTATTTTCCATAGGACAAGAGGAAGCTTGTTTTTTTTAGATCTTAACTTCATTTTAGTTGTAAACCTACAGCGACATGAACACACAAGTCGGAAATAGCTAAAGTTCTAAAAGACAACATTTGTGCATGGTCAGTGAAAGGGGTGGTTTATGGACTACCAAAAAGAACCAATCTTCAGCTGTGTGCTCTATTAGGTTGAGGGGTGAGTAAGCGGTTTGAAAAGGTGACTACATTCAGCATTAACAAACATAACAATTATGCTCACTGGAGAGGCTAAGGTGTAAGCAGTGGCAAGGTAGTTGTAGTGCAGCCAACTTGAATCTGAGATTCTGGTTCTTCCGTGCATTCACTCAAATCTCCATAGTAACTTTCTCCAATTCATGCAAAAAGATATAATATAAAACATTTAATTTCACTCTTCTCTATAAAAAAGATAAGAAAAGATGTTGCCTTCAGAGTGCAAGTGCAGGGATCATTTGCTGCACATATGGGATTTTAAAATGGCCATCGATGGCCCTATGAACACATATGAACAGCCTCGTTTATTTAACAATAATTGCAGAAATATGACTAAATCTACTGGACAAAACCTATTACTGTATTAACATGCTGTCATGCTGACTTTTTAATGTTTCATTAATTTCATTACTCAAAAACTATGGCAAAGCAGCCACACATTTTTCATCTTATATATGTTTATATATAGTCTGGTGATCAATCAATCAATCAATCAAGTTTATTTATATAGCACAATTCATACGTAGATGCAATTCAATGTGCTTTACAAGACAAGACATTAAAAGAGAAATAAAAAGAGAAAATAAAAAAATAAAAACTTTAAAAGAATTAAAAGAGCAATACAATTTTATAACTAACAGTCTATCTACCACTTGTCACCTATTCGCCCGTCCACACATTCACTCAGTAAACATCCAATGCAACTCAGGTCTCGTTATACAAACAGCCTGATATTTTATCCGTGGATCATTCACACGATGCAGCGCTCCCACTTACATCCTAGTGTATTCACAATAATACACTCATACACTCATTGCATTGCGATTTTACTTCCTTTCCACTTTGTACGATGTGGAATTCGTTATAAGAAGTAGTAAGGCGAAGGGTTAATAAATTACTTGGGACATGCCATAAGAAGGGGGGGGGTCAGGAAGTTAGGAGAATAAGACAATGGACATTTTGTGTATCTAAAAACCTATAGATCAACTTTTAGGCTGACCACCACACATGGGACTGATAAGGGGAGGAGGGGAGACAGGCCAGAGGGGTCCTGTAGACTTCCTGGCGCCGGACACAACAACACCATTCTCATCTACCCCGGAAAAGGTCACCAGATGGTTCACCCCAGGGCTGGGGGCTGCGACACGAGACGGACACTCAGGAAGCACGCGCAGCAACTTCGATGCATTGACTGTGGGGGGAAGTGGCTACATAAACGGGGTCCGATGTGAACGGACTTTAGATCGTCCTGTCTTGTCCTGCGTGACAGATCTCCGGGTGCACTCGTAATAAAGGTGTATGATTTGGGAAAACTTAACGGCGTGGACATTCTCTGATTTGCAACCCAGGGGAAACATTAGGTTTCTACAACGAGTACGCGTTTTACAAACCGACTCCACAATTCAACCTCTTACATCTTCCCACTTTACGGTCACAATTTTTACAGATTGATTCAAACAGACATAATTTTTAACAAGTAAAAAAATACAGATTAAAGGAAAATAGTAGGATTTTAAAAAAGTAATGAAAATGAAAAAGTCTGGTGTAGGGTTTCCATGTTGCTAATAAAATATCTATTAAACCTATAGGGCACTTTGTGTGGTCAAGCCCTCAGTGATGGAATGATGGATACATTGTTGCTCTTGGACATTTTTTATAATGTTGGGGTACAATAAATACAGTGGATACACAGACCTTGGCAAATTTGTTGGTATCCCACCACAAAAGACGAAAGAATACACAATTCTTCTGGAAATACTGTGCCCTGCCAGATTCAAGGCACCCTGTGCCAGATGCAGTAAAGCAGCCCCAAAACATAACAGAGCTTACTCCATGTGTTCACTGTAGGTATGGTGTTCTTTTCCTAACAAAAGCTTCATTTTGTTGTCTGCGAACAGACTCCAGTTTTGACTCATCTGTTCAAAGCACAGTCTGTCAGAAAGATTGTGGCTTGTGTTGTAGTAATATAACTGAACTGAAACATGCATGGTTTATACAGAGTACTGTGACATGTCGAATCATTGGAGCACATGCTTCTTTGTCACAAAACAGCCATGTAATTTGGTTATTTTATTATGGGTCTTCTGAAAATATTACTAAATGTACTGGGTCAAAAATATACATACAGCAATTTTAATATTTGGTTAAATGTCCCGTGGTCATTTTCACCTCGATAAGGCGCTTTTGGTTATGTAGAGGATAAATTGTATTGGTCAAATCCATAGGCCCTATTAATAAACGCATAATTATTTATTTGCATAAGTTTAATGTGCCTATATATGTGTGCAAACATTGGTTAGGTCATCCATTTTGTATATCAATTACATCCTCCATTTTGTATTGATTACGTGGGTTTTCAAAGAACGTAAGGAGCCTTTGTCCTCGGTTGAGTTTTCCCGCCAGTGCCTCTGATTATAATTTCACACAGGTTGACCCTTCCCTTTACCTGTATCAGCCAAAGTTGGCTGCATGCCATGTAACAGCGTATTTCATCTTGGAGCTGTCCTCTCTGTATGAACCACCATGTAATTACATTAAAATGAGTCTGGTCAAAGCTATTTGGTCTCCTAGTCTCCTATAGAACCTGGAAAAGTATACGTTTTGGGTATACTGCTTTAGTTACCATCCACAAGCATCTGACAAGCTTTTGGTGGGATCTTTGACCACTCCTCTTGGCAGTTAAGCTAAATTTGTTGGCCTTCTGACAAAGACTTTGTTTCTTCAGCAAAGTCCACACGTTCCAGATGGGGTCAGAACTTTTGGAAGGCCACTCTAAAACCTTTATTCTAACCTAATTTAGCCTAACTATAATTCTTTGGAGATACTTCACTGTCACGTGTGGAAATTAACTATGCACCCCTTGCAAGTATTTTAATAAACTGTTAATTGTTAAAAGAGCTTTCTCTCATTCTTAGCTAAAGTTTGTTAGAAACAGTATTTGGGCTTTGAATATAATTACCATAACATTTGTGAATAAGCATTTTTGCAAATTCCAGTATGGCATTTTTATGTAAGTGAAGTCCTCTTAAGTCTTCTTCCATGGAACCCACTTTCACTCAAAGTGACGGATGGTGCAATCTGAAAGTGACATACCTTCACCTTGGAGTTCAGTTTGTATCCCTTGGCAGTAATCCTTGGTTGTTTTTTTACCCTTCACACTATACTTCTTTTTAATCTGGGGTCGATTTTCATCTTGCGTCGATTTTCATCTTAGTGTTGTCAATGTTTGATGCTGTGAAATGGTGGTAATATAATTTCGTTAACAAAAGCATTCCTGTGGTTTTCACTTGATAAGTTAGGGCATCAGCTGTGGAGCTCGAATGATTGCTTGCTCCATCTCATTATGAAGAGCCATGGTCTGCTAACTCCTTGAATTTTTTCATGTATTTCATTCATAAAACGAAACTTCCCCAGCTAACTGTCCGGTCCATCTGTCAGACTATCTTGAAAATGTAGTTGCCACAAATGTGTTTTACCCGCAAAGCAACAAGCTGTTACTCAGAAGCTACTAATGAGTGGAGTTGGTACTATTGTGCTTTGATCACAATGCTGTCACTTGATTGTGACCATGTCCAGATTCTGTCTGTATTCACTTAAGGAAGTGTTGAAGGGAGTATAAGTACATGCAACTAAAACCAAAATTAAGATAGTCATGGGAAAAGATTTGGACACCCCATGAAATATTTAGTTATGTTTTACCAAATACACAGGAGATCAAAATTAGGGAACAATGCATAAGCACTTGATTGCTAAAAATATTAGCTGTGGGTATACCACTGTTCTACTTGCATGTTTTACAACATAACCAAGGCATTTCACCAAAAACCGTGATCAAAAATAGAGAACAGCAACCATTGTGGCACCAAATAACTAACATGTTTAAGGGTTACAACTGTCAAATTAGTATGAAATCTAGAGACCCTTGCTGTAAATGACACCACAGGACATTTCTCACTCTTTTTCCAGTCTTTTCCATAGGTCATTAGCTGTAGTGGGTTTCTTAGCCATAACTTTGTCACCAGGGATTTTCAACATAACAAGTAATTCCAATATTCTTATTGTCAAATAACTGCTTTACCCATTTTACAGTGTAACAAGGTGCATTGTCTTGCCTGAAAATTGCGGTATCATTGGCCGATGCTTGCAGGTAAGGAACCGCATGTTGCTGAAGGAGGTTCTGATAAAAATTTGCATTCACCCTACCATGTAGCTGTATAAGAGGTCCAACTTCTGCTGCAGAAAATATCCCCCAAACCATGACACTTCCTCATTCTCCTCTCAATAACTTCTTTACGCACTTTGGGTTCAGTCTCTCCCCAGTTTGACGCCAAACATAATTTCCCATCTGACTGTGACAAGTGCGTGTCAAAATGATGGTCCAAGGCACAAGAGTGAAGTACTGGTTGTTTATTAAAAGACCAGGAACAAAGGATCACGGTAACGTTGTTAACAAATACAAAGCAGAAATAGTACACAACTCAACAGTGGTCATCAATATTGCACTTGTACTCACAAAACAACAATGCACACTGAACAGGACATACACTGGCTAACTTATACACAGACAATGAGCAACAGGTGTGTGCAATCAAGCACAGTTCGTTCGTGAGGACATGGGACATTACGAACAATCAACACAAAAGGTGTGGGCAGGGGAACGGTGGCAGCTAGGAAGTTGATGCCGTGAACGCCGGACCCTGTCTGAGCAAGGACTGTAGACCACACCCCTTCCCACCCCCTGACCGAGACTCCCAGCACCCCGTAATGCCAGAGAACGTGAGTGAAAAGAGCCTCTGCGTTCAGCAGAGCCTTTGGGACCCCCGGGAGGGGAAGGAGACAGCAAGACTTGGAAAACCGGTCCACAGCGACCAAGACTGCAGTGTGATACTTTGAGGGAGGAGGGTCTGTGAGGAAGTCAATGGACAAATGCGACCAAGGTCGTTGCAGAACCGGCAAGGGCATCAAATTACCCAAGGGCAGGTGTCTGCTTTGTATTTGCACTCCAGATGTCATTATGCGATACCCTAGGAAGTTCGTAGTGGTGTACACCAAGATGTCATTGATGTATACCACCACGCCCCAGCCCACCAAGTCCCTGAAAATATCATCTACAAAGGACTGAAAGACTGATGGAGAATTAATCAACCCGTATGGCATCACCAGATATTCACAGTTGCCTGAAGTGGTACTAAATGCCATTTTCCGTTTGTCACCCTCCCGGATACGCACAAGCTTATAAGCGCTCCTGAGATCCTGTTTTGTAAAGAAGAGCGCACCGACAAGATCAACGGCCGTGGATAGCTAAACCTGACTGTGTCCTCGTTCAGTGCCCGGTAATCAATACACAGACGCAGACCCACATCTTTCTTCTTCACAAAAAATTAACTTGAAGTAGCAGGCGACATGGACGGTTGAATGTAACCCTGCTGCAGAGATTCAGAGACATAGATGGCCATTGCCTCCATCTCTGCCTGTGACAAGGCATACACCCGAACCCCGGGGTAAAGCACAACCAGATCGCAGATCTATTGCACAATTCCCTGGCCGATGATGTGGCAATTTTGTGGCGTGTTCCCTAGAGAACACGCATGCTAGGTCATGATACTTGTGGGAAATGCGTACGGCAGGGGCACTGTCTAGACTTTCCACCGTGGTCGCAACGATGGAGACACCCAGACACCTACCTTGACACTCCCGCGACCACACCGTGAGGACCCTCCCTCCCCAGCACATAGAGGGATTGTGGAGAGCTAACCAGGGAAGAACTAGGATTAGAGGAAAATATGGTGATTCTACTCGATAAAAGGTGAGTACATCAGAATACCCGTCCTGTGTGACCTTATGATCCACCACCGCCTTCCCAAGTGGACTGTGACGAGTGCGTATCAAAAGAATGGTCCAAGGTGCAGGAGTAAGGTACTGTTCGTTTATTAAAAGGGTTACCAGGAACAAAGGATCACCGTTACGTTGTGAGCGAATACAAAGCAGAAATGGTACACTACCCAACAGTAGTCATCAATATGGCACATGTACACACGAAACAACAACGCACACTGAACAGAACATACACTGGCAACTTATACACAGATAATGAGCAACAGGTGTGCACAATCAAGCAGGGTGCGTTCGTGAGGACATGGGACATTATGAACAATCAACACAAAAGCTGGGGGCAGGGGAACAGTGGCAGCTAGGAAGTCGATGCCGTCGAACGCTGGATCCTGCCAGAGCGAGGAGGAAGCACCTCCCTTAGAGGGAGACGGGACACTGACCCAAATAAATTAAACTCATCTCTAACATGAACTTTGGACCAGTTCTCTTCTGTACACAGTCTAGCCTTATGATTATTTCTGATGAGGAGAAGCCGGTCACTGCAGAGTGGGCTTTTAGTCCAAATTCTCTTCAACTACAAGACATTGTATATTGAGACTGATCCTTATACTTTTCAGCGCTGAACTGTTGAACAATTCCAGCTGCAGTGTTGAACCGAATCCCCATTGATACTCTCCGCATTATCCTGTCCTCTCGTGCATTTGTCTTAGGTGGAGTACCAGCTCTTTTGGATGAATTAGCGTCATTGTAAAGCTGCAATATTCTAAAAATCATAGATTTGGAATGACCAAATTCTTCTTCATTTGGCCTTCATCTGGATAACTTGCTGTCACAGGGTTCCGGTCACCTTAGAACGGCTCACCATCTTACAAAGTCATTGAAAATTTTAAAGTCACCCAAACAGCAATGCTGCCAGTTAAATAGGGTGTGTCAGATATTTAAGCGAATTTGCACCAGGTGCAAATTAGCAGATTAACACCAATAAATGGGTTCTCCAATTTTGATCACTGTCTTTTTCAAATTGCAAAAGTTTTTTATATTCTCAGAAAATATTTATGACATAAAATAAAATGGACCCCATAAAAGGACCGCATCTACACACAAAGACATGACTGGAGCCCCTGAAGGAAAACAACATTTTATCAAAACAAAAAAATAACTTCACAAAGCCAATGAGAAAAAGACGGGGACAAACAGACTTCCAGGCTCATGCATGGAGCCAGCAGGGAAGCAAAAGCAACAGTGTCCGTCTGGATGGGGCCAATGAGGACATGTCCTCCGGAACACCAAAAACAGCCACTTGGGGGAATGCCTGCAGATCAATGCCTAGCACTTTAGATAAAGTTAGGAAAATGTATTCCCAACAGTTCTTAAGGGCAGGGTTTTAATGCAAACAAATGAGCAAGGTCAACATAGAAGACATAACATCTATCGCATTCATTGTTCATTTTCAGATATATTTCTGCTAGCCTTGACTTTTGCCTGAAGCACAACCTTAAATTGTATAGGGCAAAGGAGAACACAAGGTGTAGTGGGGCATGCCCTGTCAATTGCCTCCTGTATGAATTCCAGGCTCATCTCCCGCTCCTAGGCAGCAGTTTTAACTTTGTTGGTGGAGTGCATGTCCAATGACCAAATAGATTGGAGAGGTTTATCCCATCTGTTGAGGTAGTAAACACAATATACCATCCCACGGTTGGCCAAAAGGTACCGAGTCAAATTGGCATATTGGCAGTATCTGATGGGAACTCGATCGCATATAGGGAGGAATAGAAAGATTTGAAGGTATCCCCTTAGCATCTGAATTTAAACCACAAAAAATATATAGAATTTGGCAAGCAGCAGCCCTACCTTTCTCACACATGAGAGAAGAAGGAGTATGTTATCGCTAGAATGGGAAGTGTCCACACTCCCATTCTCAGCTATAACATCTGAAAATTATAGTTCCGGGTTTTGAGCGTGCCAGAGCCGGAAACAAAAAACTAATTCTAATCCCCACTAAATATTAACAGATGGGTGTTTAAAGAAGGCATTTTCTCCACCAGCTCATTGGCAAATATAACATTATCAAATTCTATGGCCAATTAATATTCAAACTCCTCTGGCCCTGGAGTTGTATTAAAGGAAACATTTTAGTTTTGCAGCCTTGAGTGATCCTTAGTGCATCGTCTTCAGCTTTTTATGTAATGAAATAAAATACAAGTTATTACACTGAATGTCTAAAAATTGATGAAATGGCATGTGCACTCGGAACCAGACCAAGGAAAACTGTGCACTGCAACTATTTTGTTTGCCAAGGTTGCTCAAACAAACCGCGAAAGCTTTGTACTGACTGTGGGCCAGAAAGATAAAGAATGAATAGACAAAATTGATTAATTTGCAAATGCACAATTAACTAGAACAGCTACCATTCCAGGGAAATTGTAAAGTTGGGTTGCTGTCGCAGCAGCTGTGTCCGGTGTCCAGCTGTGTTTTGGCAGTAAATGAACACAGATAATGCCCCGGTACTTAGCTGGCCATCTCCCAAATACAAAAACATTTCCCATTAGCTAGCTACCTACCTATCTCTCGCATATAAAAGACTCAATAGCTAGCAAAAGGGTAGCAAAATAACTTCAGACTTACCTTTGACAAAGGAGGTCCCATGGTCAAAGTCAGTGCCATTTCATTGTCACTGCATAAACAGTACTGTAGCTAGTTAGCATTACTTGCAAACTTCAGATCTAGCAGCCATTTGCATGGCTTCATTCTCGAAAGTTTGCTTAGGTAAGTTGCTAGGCAATCAACGTTCAAGTATAAGAACCCAAATATGTCCCATTAGTTGGCTACCTTTCTCCCGCATAAAAAAAGACTAAATAGCTGGCAAAAAAACTTCAGCTTTACCTTTGATAATGTAAATCCCATGATCGATGTCAGTGCCATTTCATTGTCACTGCATAAACAGTACTGTTGCTAGCTAGCTTTACTAGCAAACTTCAGATCCGGCAGCCATTTGCATGGCCTAATTCTGGAGAGTTTGCGTATGTAAGTTGTTAGGCAACCAGCGTTCAGTGTGGCTAGCTACCCTTTGGCCAGCTTAGCTATGTTTCTTGCCAAAATCGCTAATATTTTCTAATCCTTGCAACGAAATCTTCTACAATACAATAGCTACGCAAACAGAAAGGAGACGCACATTTTAATACCTGTCATGTCTACGTTGTGCAAGAACTGTAGGAGGAGTTAGGGTGGCTATAATAATAAATTAATAAATAAATATATATGTGAGATTACAAAGAATCCCCACTTAATAACAGACCACAGTACAATACAATCGACAAATGGCATTACTTTATTTTGGTTGATAATGTATCATATTTTTTCTTCTACATCATCAAAAAGTTCAAAATTAAATAATAAATAATACATTCAGATTTTTTGAAGAATTTAATTCTGGTGTATGTATGGAGAAGTATACTTCAAGTTAATTTTATTAAGTATACTCCCCAAGTATACTTGATGTAGCAAGTATACTAATATCAGTGTACTTTTTTAATACCTCTTGGGACTAAATTGGCACCTTTTTAATTTATAAAATGTTATACTTTGTGTAAGAGTAGTACACTTAGAGAACAGAAATAGTTTTATTTCGTACTGAAACGTTACTACAAGTGAACTTATTGGTATACTGTTAGCTTACTAGTTATATACATCTAATTCTAATATAGTTTATGAAGATACACTTTTAAGTATACTCTCTTTAAGTATATGCTTTTATACTGCAAGTACACTACTACACCACTATACCACTACAATAACTTATACAGTGGGGCAAAAAAGTATTTAGTCAGCCACCAATTGTGCAAGTTTTCCCACTGAAAAAGATGATGTCATTTTCATCATATGTACACTTCAACTATGACAGACAAAAAGAGAAAAAAAATTCCTGAAAATCACATTGTAGGATTTTTTATGAATTTAATTGCAAATTATGGTGGAAAGTAAGTATTTGGTCAATAACAAAAGTTTCTAAATACTTTGTTGTATACCCTTTGTTGGCAATGACAGAGGTCAAATGTTTTCTGTAAGTCTTCACAAGGTTGTCACACACTGTTGCTGGTATTTTGGCCCATTCCTCCATGCAGATCTCCTCTAGAGCAGTGATGTTTTGGGGCTGTTGCTGGGCAACACGGACTTTCAACTCCCTCCAAAGATTTTCTATGGGGTTGAGATCTGGAGACTGGCTAGGCCACTCCAGGACCCTGAAATGCTTCTT
>JACXGK010003785.1:0-14680 GCA_016801125.1 Novumbra hubbsi
GGGGGGGGGGGGGGCAGGCAGGACGTGGAGCTGTTACAAGTGGTCAGGTGTTCCTGCTGGAGCAGTTAACATGCCTGTGTAAAACAATCAAAGCGTGGGTAGTGATGACTCAGCAAGTACAGCATCAACTTCAGCAAAAAAAAATAAAACACCACTAGGCACGGCCATGACAGGAAGAGGCCCTCCCAGACAGGGCCCACATCCCCCGGGCACACGGGGAACCCCTGACGGGGCAGCCTCGGAGCAGAGAGCACCTCCTCTGGGCACCTCCTGAGAGCAGAAAGACCCACTTCTCTCCCAGAGTAACACCCTCCCTGTGCTTGAACTTCATTGAGGACTGCACTCCCAGAAACACACCAGCTTCCCCTCCGACAGGCTCTTTCAATACAGGAAACCCCCCCCACACCCAGCAAGTGCTGAGAGTGGACTCGCTAACAACCGACTGGCTCCCAACAGTAGAATCTGACTGACTGGCTGGCTCAACTTAACGTCTGGGAAACTGAATGCCAAAATACTCAAGAGAAATAAATACCAAAAGATCCATTTTATATCACACCAGGATTATATCAGTTGAAAATAATAAATGTTAATCACTGTTAAACAATTTTATAAATTTCTCAAAATAAATGTAAAACCCCCACTTCCATAGGGCTAATCACCATGACCTTGAGACTGGTTATTAGCAGTGCTTACATCCTGCCACTCCGAGGATTAAACACCACCAGGGTTCAACACACAGTCCAGAGACCCCATCATGTCTGGAGACATTTTAAACAATAATGTACATGGAAATAATCATTTCATGGGGTATTCAAGAAAAGATTTGTTTAAATCAAAAGCAATTTGACTGAAAACATCTTCATGACAAAGACCCCCCACATCTGACCTGCTCAGGTATTCACATAGAGATTAGACACCATACACACTACTGGTGCGTGTAACCAAAGGCCATTTTTACGTAACCAAACAAAAACCAATACAGCTCAAAGCTGTGCTTTTCATTTGCCGTAAACGAGTGGCGTCATGATCAGTATCGAACACACAGCATTTTGGTACTGGAAGATTGGCTTCACCTGTAAAATCTCACACAACGCATGAATTATGGGACGTTATATCACACCAAGGAGGAGCATTGCAAGCCTACTGAATGCCACGCATTAGAATAGAGTTGCAGGGGAATGGGTCAGCAGCAAGGATTAAAAACCACTGAATATCTGAACTTCAAAACGGTGGATACATGGATTTCCTGTTAACAGAGATGTCCCGGAACGCCACTAGCCGACACACCAGCTTACGTTGGCCTCAGGGGCAACCAATGGAATTATAGAAACTCATTGTGGTCAACGACCACCACAGCCACAGCTTTTAAATGTGGCAAAAAGACTGAGCAGCGCCAGAGATAGTCACTGTTTTACCATTGAACTATGACAACACGCGGAAAACAACCTTATCTGACAGACGCAGTGGTCTAGGATCACAAAGGACAGAGAAGAGGTCCTGCGTTTCTCATGGGAGAACAGGAACAGTCCACGCTCCCATTCACCATGATTCACCATGATTCACCATGATTCACCATGATTCACCATGATTCACCATGATCTCTACTGACACCTGAGTCATAGTGGTTTAGGAACAGAGAAACTGAACATTGACACAACTAAAAGGAAAACAAAAATGCACATGCAAACGCAAAGCATCTATTGGAATTCAAAACCCCCAAAAGAGAAAGTACAAGACTCTTAAACAAAACTTTATGTCTTTATATAACATCAGCAAGTACAGATAGAACATGACGACTGCAACATGAAAAATCACAAACGTTACAAAATCTTTGTCTGACCTTACACCCGAGTTAGTGTCTAAAGCAAGTATTGGATTTTTTTTTTTTTACAGTAGATAGGCAGATGGGTAAGAAATCAGAGAGCTAGTAGATCGCTCTCATTAACAATGGTGAAAGTAATTAGGCTGTGGATGATTAAACCGTCTAGACACATCAAAGCCACAAATGAACTTTCTGAACTGTGCTGTAGAACAGGAAGCCACCTGTTCAGGGAAATCAACAATGGTGATCTGAAATCAGTAACAAGAGTTCCCGTGTTGTGATGGGACCAAACTGAGAATTAAAGAGATTCATCAATAATTACCTAAACAACAGAGTGACATGAACACCAAACTGAGTTATAGTTAAAGCCTACATTAAGTTTGATGGAACAATCCCACCAGTTTCAAAGTACCGATTGCCTGGTATGGCATGACATCAACAAATATATATATATATATATTTTTTTTTTTTTCCATTTTCTTTAGATAAAAGGAAATGGGATACAGATAAGCACATCCTGGAGTTAAACCTACTTCAGATGCACTCCTGAATGAAGCAGCACTGAAGTTGTTTAGTAATCTGCCCTGCAGTTAGCAGCAACATTGCAAGACCAGGGATTGAATCCTGCTTGGGGATTAATCCAGAGGTCCTGTAGAGGGAGGGGCCATTGGCCAATTTGGGAATTAATCCAGAGGTCCTGTAGAGGCAGGGGCCATTGGCCATCTTGGGGATTAATCCAGAGGTCCTGTAGAGGCAGGGGCCATTGGCCATCTTGGGGATTAATCCAGAGGTCCTGTAGAGGCAGGGGCCATTGGCCATCTTGGGGATTAATCCAGAGGTCCTGTAGAGGCAGGGGCCATTGGCCGGCACCCTCCAGGTTTGAAAGGGGAAGACATAGAATGTACTTGCTTTACAGGGAAAGTTTAATGTGAAAGATCTCACATTCAATAAAAAATGTCAACATTCACACTGCTAATGGCAATCAGCAGCATCCAGCCTCCAAATGGGCACTCCTCCAGATATTAAGTCAGCTGGCAAGTGCCAGGCGTCACAAAGAGTAGCTAAAACTGGACAAGGATTTGCCTCTCCCCTTTCCTTCCTCAGTCCAGAGGGGGCAGGGCTAAAATGCCCTGCCCACATGGGACTACTGGCCAATGGCACAAGCCCAAAACCAGGTGTGCCGGATCGCAGGTATGTTACCACAGCGCGTTGTGTATTTTAACTACAAGCATTCAGTCAGTGCTAGGTGCTTCCAGCAGTGATCCCATGAACAGAAGCTTGTGAGCAAATCCCTCCTCCACAGAATTCTCTGTCACGGGTGTGTTCCATGTCCCAACGTCCACTCCAGCATAAGGCCCTTTGTCCTGAATGTAGACCAATGCTCACATCTACCAAAGCACACTCCCACATGGAGATAATCACATCATTTACATAGCAGTTGAGCAGTGCCATATGAATCATGACACTTGAAGAGGTTTTTTGGGAAAAACTAGTTTTGAATGCAACAAGAAAAAAATCTTGTTCCCAAAGTATGACACACTGCCCCCACTTCCGGGTCCTTTAGCAAATGCTAGATCTTTATGAAAAGACACCAAAGTTTAGAGAAACACCAGCCAGTTGGTTAGAAAGACTCACATCCAAGACAAATGTCATCACTCTGAGACAAAAAGATGTGTCCACATATGCTCTTCATATTCACAGTATACAGTCGTTGTGAATGGTGTTTTGCAAATGTGGAGATGTGAAAATCATTGCAACATGCGTGACAAATAGCTACAGTACAACGGTCTTTGAATTAATACTGACAAGGAAAAAGATTAAATGAAACTGGAAATGCTTTTGATCCTTTAAAAATTATTTAAAAAAGCTCTCACTGCAAACCTGTGAGCATACATATTTCCAACATGTTTTATCTGTATAAATAAAACGCAGTATTATTTTGCACCCTGCAATATTTCAAAACTATAATCGGAAAATAAATAAACAGGCAGTGGAAGAGAAAACACACCTGCCTTAGTAGCCAGAGTCATACAGTTTGCCTGCATTTGAACGTTGTTTGTTCTACTGTACAGCCCCCATACCAAACAGTAGCATGCGGGCCCGAGTTGAGCACTGGGATCACTGGTGTATATAAAGCAACCCCTGCCTCCTCCACCGCCCAACATGAAGACATGAGAATGTAGTGTGGCCAGAATTTACAGTGCATTTCCTGGTAACTGGCTACTCCCCTCTGGCCAGAGCGAGGCATGTAGTTGGCTGGCACAGCACCCAGGGAAAGGGGAGAAGGGTGCACCCTACACACAGCCATAGTAGAATAAACAAGAATAAGTATATTCCAAAGAACAGGTTCACTTTGGGTAAGGAGAGGTCTAAGGTTATAGGTAAATGTAAGTAAATGAGTGGTCTTAAAAGGTTTCCTAGCACACCCAGAATCAAACTCCACCCTAAAAGATAACGCATTTTTTTAATTACCTACACGACCTGGCAGTTTGCTGCTATCTCAAAACAGGTGAACACACCTTATGTACACAAGTACAGCACCTAAACAGACGTTTACAGTCAGCCAAGCTCACAGTATAGGCAAAACCTTTCTAGGACACAGGCAAAACAAAACAATAAAATGGTACAGAGGTGCTGAAAAAGCCCTTCAACAAACCCACTGCGAACACACACAAACGTAAACATTTAGAGACAAAATTTCTGTGGTGGAGAACCAGGGCTCTTCCTTCGAGGGGCACTGAACTGGCTACTCAGACAGGCTAGGAGTTCATGAATACAAGCCATTTCTGTTGCAGCTGCTGGCATTCTTCATTTCGTCCAGCTGGTGAGGCCTCGAATGCCTAGCTTGAAATGGTATACCTTTATTGCCTAATTGGCTACACTCCTTATCGGTGTACAGCCTTCCAAGGCATAAGCCAGCGGGTAAACATTGGTAGTGCTGTATAGAAATTAAAGGTGATTTAAGTCAACATTTCACAGGCATGTACATGAGCTTTCATGTGATTTGTTTAAAAATCGAATGACTACATGGTTTTATCCTGATTACCAACTTAGGCCAAGTGATATCAGCTTGTGACAAAATACAGTAAAGAGATTTATACAAAACGTTTTTTTTTTTTTATTTTTTTTTTTTTTAAAGCAGTAGTGAATAAAATGTTTCAAAGATAAAGTGCTAAAAAGGCAGCATTGTGAAGGAGCCCTTACCGGTTCAAAAACGTCCATGTTAAGAAATCAGAAGCTAATTTGTAAATTATAAGGGGAACTTGCCCTGGTTACCAATAGGCACAAGGACCTTATAAATTGGTTTTAAATGGCACACAGGATGCATTAGTCCTCTCAGAATGCAGTCACACTACTGCTGACACTTCATCGGCAACAACTTTGATCCTCTCATAAAAAGCCCACCAGCATACCATTCTCAAAGTCAAAATCTAGCTAGGTCATTGGTGAAGCATTGTAGCAGATTATGGGAGCCAATGACCACTAGCTAAGTATTAACTGGTGTTATAGACAGGACTTGCATGCAGCTTGAACTACGCATTAGCTAGCTCAAATCACTTAATGACATCCATTTTATACCACAGCACAAGATGCGGAAGCACAGTGGCTGGGAAAGTCTCCCAAGCTATCGACTTTCATTCATTTGGGTGGTAGTGGCTTCAAACTGTTTCAGCATCTTGAGCGCACAGACAATTATCATTGTGGTAATAAACCAACAGAACACAGTCTCCAAAATGGCAGATCGTTGTTTCCAAAGCACAAGCTGATGTGGACCGTCTTGATCAGGGTTCCTTCCAGTATGAGTGTACAATAACCGTGCATAACCCAAAAGTGTTGCACACATTGGTTAATAATCACATTTCAACTGGTCTGACTAAGTCCTAGAGGGATATAAAACAACGTCAGCATTCAGTGAATGTTTACTGGAAAAATGTGTGACTAACATCTATTATTAAGAATTCTCCAGCTTCACTTCGGGAGAGTCTTGCTGGGATGTATAGGAGCTAAAAACAGCACCAATCAAAAGCTTCCAGACTGGAACCCTGGTCAATGGACCGTCCCTTATGCACCGGTTTACTGTCCAATGAGCAACGTTGGTACAAATTAATAAGTGACGTGCTGCGTCAAGACAATAAATCGTTAGACATATTTGGTGAAATTGGTACTACCAGTTTGGTAAAACTGGTAGTTTTTGTCAAAAGACTAATTTGTGGAAATACATCAGAACTTGCCTGTCTATCTACACAGTTTTAGAACATTTACTAAAAACCCAAGTCAAAGAACAGAAGTCACACATTTGTGATTGTCTAGAAGGTGAGTTGTTTTCAGTTACTGATCCAACCAGATATCGGTCAAACTACAGCACCAGTACTGTACACAGACAGGCGCTGAAAAGGGTGTTGCCCGATGAAACAACATTCACGAAGCGCGTTTTCTAAGCCAACTAACTAACTATTAAGTAAGACAATAACACAATTTCAGGTAAAACTACAACAAAAATAGTAACTAATAAACGTGCATAATGAGTAAATCAGGCTCTTAGTTAGCAAGGTTACTGCAAGTAATCGGTTTAACGCTGGACTAAACAATTACTGCAACACATTAAGGCGAAGTTTTCCGTCTGAAAGAGTCTCTTACCCATTCTAGAACACGAATAAATCCCAGAGGTTCTTTCAACGGCCCAAGGTCCAGACTGAAACCCGACAACAGTCTCTGAAGTTAGAAAAAAACGATTATCAGAATTATGACGGTAGGTAAGTGAGATGGTCAGTTATTATTTTAAATAAAGTGAAGTTGCATCAATTGTAAAATTTGTATTCACCTACTGCGGGTTACCTTTACTAACTACGTAACTAGCTACATTACTGTCCTTTAGTAACGTCTCGTGTGGCTAACGTTTGCTCGTGCCAAACAACCCACCTGAATAAAATCCATGATGTTTCGATTTTCAGGATGTTTGTTTGCTTTACAGGAAACAGCCGTATACAAATTCTCTCAAACTCAAAAATGTTGTTGTTGGGTGAATCGGTCGTTTACATTCGGCAGAACAGATGAAATAAACTGCTAGTTAGCTGATGTTGTAAACTGTCAAAACTTTCTTGCTAAACTATGCCCACGTGACACACCGTTGAATCTTAAAGAGACAGTGATATTTGTTTGAAATAGTCAGCGCTATCCCGGATACTTGGTGGTCCCCATGTTGCGCATGCGTTGGACATCGCCCAATCACAATTTAGCAGTTGTCTCGGTAGCCGTTTGGAATATTTAAGACAATCTGAGAATCCAACAAAAACAAATCCTAACTAACCGTTTTTTTTTTATTTACCTATTGGGTCATCAGTTGTTTTACAATTCACAGTTTGTCTTTACCAATCAACCATTCGGCATTGTATTTCGTTTCTTTAAAAAGGTGTAAATACCTATAATTTTAAATGGTAGCATGATATCCTTGCTTCATGCTTTAATTGATGTCCCCTTTGACATGAAATTGTTATGTTTGTTTGTGTGTACTTGCACACATTGAGCATGGGAGTAATTATAAATTAAAATGATTGAGAGTTTCTTGTAAAGCATATAGTAGTATTTTACTGACACATCGGTGATATCTGTTAACCGCCCAACCCCCGACTTTGGCATAGCTGAATTGATGCCACTGACTGAGACAATGTAAAATATCCTCCTTCACTAACTGAGATAACAATATGCATACTACAAAATATGCAGAAATTAGTTTGGACTAATTTTGGGTTAATCCCATTACAACTGCCACAGAACAAACACAATATTATATTTACATGCAAATCATTCAGCAGGCGCTGAATGTGCACACTTTCATACAGGTCCTCTGTGGGAAACAATCTCTAAAAAATGGGCCTAGCAGTGACATGCTCTACCATATTGACTACAGGGCACTGTTTTCAATCTAAAGTATTAGGAATTAGGGATGGAACCCAATAGGTGACTTTTTACCTCTTGTTCCACATTCTGAGTGCCACCTACCCTGGGACTGCGACTTATAGTCTTATTGACAGAGTGGAGTGGTAAACATAGCTCTCAACCCTTATGAATGAAAAGCAAAAGAACTCCGGTTTTCAAACAAAAAACTGCTTTATTATTAATAGTAAAACGCAAAGAAAAGTGGCACATCATTATTATAGGCCAGATAAATAGGCCTTGTGCCGATTGTGCGTTTTAAGGTGTCTGTTTACTTCCCCAGACTGGCTGAAACATTTCCCACACTCAGGGCAGCTGAATGGCCTCTCCCCAGTGTGTACCCTTAAATGTGATCGAAGTTTAGACATGTGTTGAAAACTTTTCCCACAGACGTTACATTGGTATGGCTTCACATCCGGGATCTTCTTCACAGTCTTTGCAGTGCATTTTCTTTGTCCTCTCCTGGAACTTCTGGGACAATTTGGCTGTGGGACCTCAAACTCAGTGGGTAGTCCATCACTGGCTATCTCATTGAAATATATATCATTTTTACTCTGAGCTTCAGCATTCAGACTCATAGCATAGGACTTTGGACTGATTGGATTTGATATTTCAAAGCCTTCTCTTTCAGGTTCTGACTTAATCACTTTAGTGGTGCTGGCGGGTAAAGACAGAGAGTCTCCCTCTCTGATCTCCACGGTTTGAATTTGGTAAAGATTTGCAGGCTGAGGCAAGTCCTGATCACGGTACATTTTTTCACCCGAAGGAGTGTATATGGATTCTGTATGTGTGGACTCTGGGTCCTGTTGGCCGAGACTGAGGCTCCACTCTTGTTCACATTGCTGCTGATGCTTACGAGAAACCTCCTCAGAGACTATAAATGGGACGGGCTGTTGGGCTAAAAGAAAGGAAAAGGAAGATCTAGTCAGTGCAATGTTCTAAAATTAGACCTTAAAAGCGGAATGTCAAAATGAATACAACAGATATCGGCTACATTTCAATAATTATCACACGTTTTCACGGTACAACTATCGGCGAGTAGCCTAACCTTGCGTACACTGGAAAGCGATGTCCAGTAGACCGCGAAGACGGTCATTCTCTGCCTTTGAACGAGTGATTTCTTCCTGGTATTCGATGAAAGTATTTTCCACTTCTAGGAATATTTCTTTAGCAGCTGCTGCTAATCGCTCAGTTAAAAACAAATTTAACAGCTTCAGCTTAGTCATTTTGTGAATAAAATACAACCGTTTTAGGCAATGTTTCCAAATCGCTGAGGAACGCCAGTAAACAGCCGAGGAACGTAGAATGCGTGGATTCTGTGTGCGTTCCAGACAGCATACACTTTGGGCCCGTTTAATATTGCAGCCCATATGCAGGCGACGGTCGTGTGAGTGATCTACAAATAATTTAGCATCATAAATAACGACTAATTCATTTGTACATATAGAACTGTCTCTAAATCACAGTTCCTGATACATTACATTGATGAATTTGGATACATTTATTACGTTACTGCTACGTTGTTTATGGACCGCGGTGCATTCTGGGTACATTTTGGGCTATACAGTGCAGCGTAGGATTTCGGTCTGGAAGCACGCCTTCGACGCCACATACAGCGGGGCGTAGGTACTGCAGTTTAGTATAGAAGCACCTAACAGAAGCAAAACCCCAAAATAAACGCAAAATCAATAACCAACTCGCAAAAACAAGTTAATTTGAATGCTCAATAGTTCAGATTACAGAAATTGAACAAGAATGCATGTACAATACATGTAATAGGAAAATATATATTGTTAGAATTTATTTTGTATCTTTTGTGTATTTCCCATTCTTAAACTTGACAGACGTCAATATATTTTTTATTATGTTTGTGTTCAACTATATCTGGGATATAATTGATAGCCCAGGGAAGTCAGAAACCATTTCATTCCATGGTTTAATCTAGGAATTACCAGCATTATTCAAGTGGGAAGCATGTGACAGTCTTTTAGGCCTCTGCCTGACACTGCCTTGTGTAGTGGTATTCCTTTAGAACTCCCTTAGGTGCATCATTAGTAATGCAGCCAATAAACTTGATTTGAAAACCAATGTAATCCACCTAGACTCTCCTAACTTAATGGTGGTGGGTTTCTAAGTTTTTAATGAAGTATATTTAAAAAGGTTCAAAATAGTCCCTCATATAGCCGTGCCTGAGCCATGAAATTCTCAGAAGTAAGATACTGACATCTCTCCGCTTTTCCCATAGTACTGCCCCTGTCAACAGGATCCGCAGCTGTCATCCTAAAACAACCCATCTCTTGACAAAGCCGAGATTGATTCGCTATGGAATACTATCTTCTGGAGAATCCAGAAAGAATGATAACAACAGAGTATCATGGACCACAGTACACAAAGCTATGGGAACACCCCCATTCACACTTGCAGTGCTAAGATTGGGGCAACTAGAGGCTGTTACGTTTTTCTGTGTACATTTCACTCACACTCACGCTCAGTTGTGAAGAGGGAATGTCAGTGCCTTTTCCCACATCAGGAGTCTGAATATATTTGGCATGGACCCTCAGAATGTTTTACAGCCGCCCAAATGTGTGGCTGCTGTCTGGTCCCAGATCAGAAGGCGCTACCAAGGGCTGGAATATATACACCACAGACGTAATGCTCTGTGCCATAGATAGGTGGATACTGACAGATGGATGATTGCCAGGTGGTGTGCTAGTATAGCTTGGTTGCATTGAAGCATACTGACATCTTGCGATAAAACAGAGAGTTTATTTGATTACTTTTCTAACATAGATTTTAGGCAAATCTTGACTTCTTAAAAGTTGTCATTACTGAACGACAGCATCTTGCCTGTGGCCAAGTAACCGGGGTAATTAATAATTGTTAAATAATCATTTGTTTTTAACATTTCAACATTAGAAAATCTAATAAAAGGAATTCCACCTTCACGTGGCGAACGCTGTGAGTGAGGCTGGGAATAGTAACGGCAGTACAGGGGGACACAGACATACAATACTCACCAGATGATCCAGGTATGTAATTCGTATGCAACTCAAGGCTCCATGGTCCGTGAACTCACCATCGATGCAATTGAAAAGGTTGCCAAAGACTTAAATGAAACAAAACATGTTTTTTGTGCTATAAGTTGTACATTGAAAGAATTGCTTAATAAAGAGGGTTGTTTCCATACATTATTCGGACGCATCACAGTCCTGTCCAGTGGTTGAATTAATCAAAACTAACGAACGCGTTCTACGGAGAAAACAGGAGGGCTTGTTATCAGCCCACAGTTCAAAAGCCAGCGGCCTTGATGGTATGGGGGTGCATTAGTGCTAACCATTCTGACACATTTTTTTTCAGAGAAAGCCTTAATTTTAGCAAGACAAAGCCAAACCAAATTCTGTAGGAGCACCAACAGTATGGAGCCGTAGAAAAAGATGATGGGTGCCAAACTGAAACAAACAATATGACAAAAGAGATCCCAAACTGTTGATGAGCTGCAATTTTATATTCAAGCAAGAATGGCAAAACATTTTTCTTTCAAAACTACAGCATTTGGTCTCCTCAGCTCCCAAGAGCTTACAGGGTATTGTTAAAATAGGTCATGCAAAACGGTAGTAAACCTGTCCCTGTCCCAAACTTTTTTTAAATGTGTTGCTGGCATTTCAGAAGGGGCATGTATTTTTCCATAAACTATAATATTTAGCAGTTTCAACATTTCATGTTGTCTTTGTACTATTTTAAATAAGGTATACATTATTTGCACATCATTGCTTTCTGTTTTTATTTGCATTTTACACAGCTTCACATGTTTTATACAAAGTTTCTACAATATGTACAGCTATCTAATTTACCAATCTGAATTAGTATTTTAAAACATTATATTCTTATTATATTAACATTAGTATATGTAGCTATAATATGTAAAATATTTGAAAATCCAATTGGCTTTTAATGAAATGTCCTATACAAGATTTGAGATTTGTTTTCAAAAGGTTTCAATTTCCATACTTTTCTAATTGAACCTACTAATTGAAAACATGAAAAAATAAAGCTTGCCTCTAATACAAACATAAAATATAAGCTTATGGTTCTGTTCCACACATGTCTGAAGAGGGCAAAAGATTTTCAGAATAAATCTGATAGCAGTTTATTCATACAAAACCGACATGACACATGAACACAAAAACACATCAAGGACAAACACTGTAGTTGCACTAGACAAAAAACATGTTCAATTATACAACACTAAAGAACAATTACATCAATGTGACAAGACATAAGTACATTTTGAGATCATGCTCAGAGATGAATAAGAAGCAGATGGTTACCGCGGCATTTAACACATTAATTCGTATGCTTTTCCTCACAGAGAACATTCATACCTTCATAATTTTAGGAACTTTAAAGCTACTAAAACCCAATAAAATGAGATGTTAGTAATTTATGGAGTCATTACTGCTATGGTTTCAATTAGACATGTCATTTCAAGCATCACCCCAAGTTAAAGTAAACAATGTTTGTGTTTATTAAGCCTGCATTAGGCACTAATTGTACACAGGCCAACACAAACAACCGTGGTTACCTAAAACAGTTAAAAAATCCAATGTAATTTATGAAGAATTTCATGCAATGTAAAGTTCCAGACAGGCCTGTTATGATTGTTTAAAGACCTATAGTATAAATATACATCAAACTCTTCCTGTAGTCAGAGTCATGGGGACATTTGAGGTTAAGTTTTCAGCTACACTTGGTACCTGTAAAACCACTGTTTTATTAAAAGTCCATGCATATATCCAATTTTACAAAATAGAAAAATAAATGCTCTACACCAAACAAAAATATTAGCAATTTAGTGTTTTCCTTTTGTTTTTATTAAAGGGCATTTTTAAAAACCATTACAGGCCAATTTGTCATTTTCACTTGTCAGAAGTCTCTTCTTCACTGTCAGTACGGTCCAATGACACTGCGTAGTTACTGAAGCTGCTTAGTCTTTTCAAGTGCAGGGTTGTGGTCAATTCTTTAGCAGAACACCAAATTTATTACAAGCATTACCTAGAAGTGCTGAAAATTCAACATTCCATGGAGAAAAAAAATATATATTTATTTTCTAAAGTAGACTGAATTGACCACAACCCTAGCGAGAATGACATAACTCCTGTCTTCCATCCTATCCCCTAGACTGATCTCAGTTTTTCGCCTACTAGACCATTGCGGAAAAAGCACAATCCACCATTTCTCTATTGTATTGCTTTTACCTGTCCAGTCCTCTCTGATCCATGATCCTAAGGATACAGGACAAGGTGAGGAGTAGTATTCCATGGCTCTGATGTAACACTATACATAACCAAGTAACACAAATTACATTACCAAGTGACTTTCTTTAGGTAGTAAGCTATGCAAGTCTAATCAGTCACTGCACCTTTGTGATTATTGAAAAGCAGACCCAAGACTTAGCCACTCCAGAATTCAAACCTCCCTGAGAGGGGCCAACAAAACCACCTTTCCTGAGGTTCTGAGGCTGGGCAAATGTGAAGGGGACTCAAGATCATCTTTAAAAAAAATATATATTAAAAAAATTATAATCAAACAAATAAACACAGCATCCAAGAGCATTAACCTGAGGTGCCTCAGTAACTGTGGCGTCCAACATGAAACCAAATAGAAGTTAAGGCGTTTGAGTCGACACTTATATGGTTCAAAACAGCCATGATGTTTCTTGTCATTTAATTTACAGAACTAGTTTGAGAGCTATGACGACATGCTCCTCCTGTTCCGGATAAACTGGTTGTGTTTTCCAACTTTGGCACTCTGCCGAACAACACTGCCTTCTAATGAAGCAAGAATAAACCACACTTGTCAAGCTCCTACATACTTTGTAACACTGACATTTCCTTTTCTAGCAACGTACCACACAGAAGTATGTGCTGTCCTCTCCAACTAAGGCAACCCCGGAGATGGACAGAATGAAGTTGGGACAGAGGTGCTGCTGAAAATGCTGCTCCAGCTGATGGCTTCCTATTCAAACCACCGTGAAGCAAAAGAACACTAGCCTCCTTAGGTTCCTTGTCATCTGGGGCCCCTCCCTTTTCCTTCTTTGTCATTTAAGCAACAAGGCCACACAGGGTGGACATTTCTACAGAATCAGTTTTAGGCTTTCCATTAGTTCCCTATCGCAACATAGAATTACAGTATCTCTAGAATGGCTACTCATGTAAATAACTACCTGTATTAGATTGTATAAAACATTCAATTTCACTAACATTTTCGGTATGTTGTTTGTTTTTCTAAATCATTGCCACTTTGAAAACAGACAAACCAAAAAGCACCTAGATACAGAAAAGAAAATATATATTTTCAATTCACCATTAAGCTAGCGTACTGCCCAGTTTGCTTTTCAAACTAAGAGGAAAAATAAAACTAGTAAACAGTATAAAATGAAAAGTTTAAAAACATAAATATAAACAGCACAGGCAGATGTCTACCTAAAGAAGCCGGGGCTTACATGTGGATTTCAGAATTATTGCTTGAACATGCTAACGTTTAGTGGCACCTCGTCACTCTACTGCGCCATCCAAGCCCTCCTCCACTGGCGAGGAACAAGGTTCCCTTCTTCCCCCAGACAACCTTCAAGTCCCACAGTCTCTTCGCCATTCCCACGGAGGGGAGAGCAGGCAGACCCAGGATCCAAGAGGACTCCGGTCCTCAAATGGAGAGGGGGGCAGTGGAAGAGGAGGGGCATGGGGCAGCTCAGGGTGCATCGTGGGAGATATCACAGTGTGTGTGTGGAGTCGCGAGGCACTGCCCTGGTCACAGTGGGGGACAGAAAGGAGATCTGACCAAACCTCAGCTCCTCTGTCATCTCCCTGCACCCCTCCGCGCAGGCTGGACACATGGCAGAGGGCAAGAAGGCAAAGGGCGCGCCAA
>JACXGK010003785.1:14780-37136 GCA_016801125.1 Novumbra hubbsi
GTGCACTATGCTACCTCCCCCTTTATCCTCTGCAACCAATGCCCCCCCCCCCCCCCCCCCCCCCCCCCCCAAAGGAGAGACAATGGATCCCCCTCTTGCCCCTGAGGAGAGACATTGGATCCACCCCTCTCCTCTGCACTCTATCTGCAGTGACGAAAACCTGAGGTACCATCTGGGCCCGTTGGTTGGCGGATCACGTGGCTGTTTGGACGAACCAGTTCCGGCTGTGGCTGGGAACTCACTCGCACTGGCCTGATAAGGACAGACAAATGTAAGTGTATGACAAACTGCAAAATAACATGGTGTATGTAATTGAATTGCATTTCTCACTTGTCTGGGCTGGGTTTGTCCGGAGGCGTTTCTTCAGAGCTAGCACTACCCAGAATCCTCCTGCGGGCCTCCGCATACTCTGCCTCCCGTTGGGCCAATGACTTGGGCTGCTGGGTTGGACGGTTGGATAAACCAGAAGACCCCAAGGAGCCATTACTCGATGGACGCTTCAGAATTCGTATTTGGGGTGGGGGGGCTGCAGGTTGAGATTCATCTTGGATAACCAGGGCAGTTCGTATAGGGGAGCTACCGGGGCCAATGCTGGCTTTCCTAAGGGGGGAGGGGGGAGAGTTAAGGTTAAACAAACAAGTTCAGAATATGTTCATATCTTTACTTGGACGCTATCAATTTTTGTATTTCACCCACTTTGCTTTCTGACTTATCTTCAATTTTGCCTCAAGTCTTCTCTCAATTTCCTGGGAAACATGAAGGCGAACAGAAATAAGTTTTAATACAATGCTTCATAAAAATATACTGAGACAAAATGCGTCAAGATCCAGACAAGCAACTGAAAAAATACAGTACTGTACGCGTTCTTAACTGTTAGTGACAGACATGTCATAATACGACTTTGATAGCACGCTAACTAGCCAACCAACAAGCTACGTTAAATTCCTGAACCAAAGTTAAGGATGTCGTAATTTCATGTAATTTATCGCAAAAACAAATTGGGTCATTGGCTAACATACAACCTTGGATCCAGTTTCAGTTAAAATTCTTCCTTAGCTAGCTAACCTGCTGTTAGCCGGGTCACTGCCAGGCTAGGTAGCATCCTTACCTTAGCGATACATCACACAACCTGGCTAGTCGGCTAACCAGATACAAAATAACTAGTTAGTTTGCCGCAAGTTATCTAACTTCACCCGTCTATTTATGACTAATTCTCTTAACTTTCATATATTACAACAATATCAGATATTGTTAAACATAGTTAAGTTATCCCGTGTAGGCCTTTACAACACAATAGTCGATACATTGGCCGAGCTAAACTTGGGCCCTGTGGCTAACGTTAGCGAACTGACGTTACTTCAGTTAAATAACGTGGAGGCTCCGCCATGGCGACAGGCTGTTCACTTCAGTTTCCTCATAAGGCAATGAATGTTTGACAGGCCAACCACACACAGCGAATATGATACACAGTCCATGGCCTTAAAACTAAAATTCCTTTGCATTTTTTCCGCTCACCCCACTTTCGGCAGCTTCCTCCCAGCTTTCGCAAACCTCTTCATCTTCCATATTACAGCGTCCAAAGACCCACTGTTCACAGACAAGTTCCCGATAGTCGATATCAAAACACACTGTGGCTGAGGTCGGCACCCGCCGATGCAAAATCGCTGTTGACTCTCTGAAAAAAGGAGTCAACAGCGACCTCTACCTTTATAGTTATTTAAATGTTTTATACCTGGAACGCGCCTTGATTCCCAATGTAGAACAGTACCCAAGAAATACGTTAATCTAATATTTACTTCAGTGTTAAATAATTTGAGCATGATTGTTTCACAGTTTATTTGTATCAATACGCCTAGTGATCAAATCTATTTCATATGCACAACTGTAAGCGATTGTGACCTTTAATTTGGAATAGCAACTTGGTATAAATATATTGGTAATTTATTTTCGGTATACAAAGCAATGTATAGAGATACCATATACGTTTGTATCACTAAACATCTAATTATTTGTTTTTTGTTTGTTGTGCACGATTATGTTAGTCTAAAACTAAAGGTTTCGTTTTACTTTCCCCAACCATGACGGTTTACGTGCGCGCTCCCCCGTTGCGGAGGACGCTACCACTGAGGAAGATGGCGAATGGTTGGAGTATTGCGATTTACTGCAGAAGCTGATAAAGGGAATGATACGAGCGACGTGAAAAAAATCTACAAAAGAATACGTGCAGAATTGCGGTGAATATAAAAGTTGTTGGGGTTGTGGTTTGAAGGGAAATGTTGCCAAAGAAAACCATAATGAAATGCAGTAGAAAGCACTTTAGTTTCTGAGTGCATCCTAACTTAGCTGGCTAAACACGTTAGCTAGCTAACGTTCCCACTACTAGCTAGTCAGCTATCTCTAGATTCCACATAAACGGACAGTTTGAAAAAGTCTGTTTCCATGGATGTTTTGCAAAATGCACGAATTCCCGTATTGTTTTCACTAGTTTGATGCACTACTTATATCTATTAATCGGGAATTGAGTGAAGGCGGCACTGAAAGAAGGTATACGCTCATCTTAAACGACGTTAGTTAGATGCTAATGCTACTAGCTAGTTACAGCTATGTGCCAACTAGCTATCCAACCACTTCAGAGTGTTTTTTAACTCAAGCCAGCTGTCTTTCTGAACCAAAGCTAAACTCTGCACAAACCCTTGTATAGCTTACATTAACTATTTAACGAATACCGTTAGCTAGCTTGGCTAGTTGAGGGTGTTTAGCTTCGTCTAAAGGCAGTGGCCAGTAAGTGTCCCAACCCTGTTGTCATTTCTGAATTCTAGCATGAAAGCAAATGTCACATGATATTTGCCATCAGGCTAGTCACTAGGCCCACGCTTTTTGGTGACATCTCTCATCTCATGTCCACAGAAAGAATGTCCCGCTCCTCCGACAGTGAGGATGGATACTTTGTTGCCATGGATACAGAGGAGGATGGTGCAGGAGCAGGACGTGTTGGAATGGCATTGGGGGAAGATAAGTTGGTTACCAACAGAGGAGAGGGGGACCCAGAGGGCTGCAGTGGGGGTGAGAGGACAATGGTGGAGCTGCCAGAGGAAGTCCTAGAATACATCCTGTCCTTCCTGTCACCTTACCAGGAACACAAGACTGCTGCACTGGTGTGCAAACAGTGGTACCGTCTCATCAAAGGTATGTTTCTTCTGACAACACCAAAACCAGCATCAATGATCTAATCCCAAGCACACATGGGTATGCCATGATGCTTCTGCTTGAGACAACCAAGTGGACTGAAATGGTCTTTTACAGTAGGTAAAGTAACCAGGATACGGACATGTGACTGCTGCATTTCCTTTGGCTATGACTCCACATAAAACCATTGTAGTCACTCATCACTATTCACTTTCCCCACCAGGTGTTGCGTATCAGTGTTACCATGGTTTCCTGCGGGCCGTCCAGGAGGGCAATATTCAGTGGGAGAGTCGCACATACCCATATCCTGGAACACCTATCACCCAGCGTTTTTCACACAGTCAGTATATCAATACACACGCACACACACACACACCAATGCTTTAATGAAACAAGGTAAACACAGTGCCTTCTTTAATTATTGCAACAGAGACAAAGTATCTAAGAGAGGCTGCAGAGTTTTGGAAAAATTCTTCAGGTGAACGTGTACCAGAGTTAAGGCAAAAGTGATGTGTGGAGTAAAAACAAACTGCGTAAGATCCACTTCAAACTGACCCATCTGTAAAATATGGGGGATTGGTGTCAAGGCTTGGGAAAATCACAGCTGCCGCAGGATTTGCTCGTCCTGACTTCAGTAGTAAAGTGCCCAGAGAGGATGAACATACTCCCAATAATAATAGAGGACATTGTAGATGTAGTGTAAGTCGGAGCTGCCAAATACAGGCCTGGCAGAAGTAGTATTAAAACCTGTTTAAATAGTAACACCCACAATTCAAATTAAGGACAGGTGTGCCATTGTGACTGAAACCATGTACTTGTGTGTTGCAGGTGCGTGTTACTACGACTCCAACCAGTCTATGTATGTGTTTGGGGGCTGCACACAGAGTAGCTGCAACGCAGCCTTCAACGACCTGTGGAGACTTGATCTCAACAGCAAGGAGTGGATTCGCCCGTTAGCATCAGGTATGACCTCGCTCACCCATTGTCCTCCTCGGGTATGACCTCGCTCACCCACTGTCCTCCTCGGGTATGACCTCGCTCACTCATGATCTACCTCGGGTATGACCTCGCTCACCCAATGCTCGCTAATCTAAGTGTCCAGAGAATTCTTAATCAATGTGTCAGACTTTGCTTTTGTTTGCCTGTTATGATAGTTGGTGAGGATCTCCAGGCACGACAATGTACCATCCTGTCGTCTCCTGCAGCCCTTTTCCCTAGGGGCACCTTTCCTGCCTCTTTACTTGCGCTTTCAGAAATACATTCGGAACCACTTTAATCCTGCATCCAATTTGAGCCATGTTTTAATAAAATGATTTGCCAAAATTATACACAAGTACTCTGTTCAGCAACTCCCATGGAATTCTATGGTCAGTCTCACTTAGACCAACTAACGTAGAATGGCTGATATTCTAGAAGTAAATCGGTTTTGTGCTTGCTAAAAGGTTAGTAACAAGTGTATGTGCTCACAATTTAGGTTAGCACTTTTCTGAAATGCCTGTTGCAGCTAGACCTACTTCCTAATATGGGAAGTAAAAATAACATTGCAGATTTGTTTTTGTGTTTAACATTTGGTTGTGTTAAATAAAATATTTCTGTGTGACATAATGTGTATGAACGTTCATTGCTTCTCCTTTATTCAGGCTCCTATCCATCTCCTAAAGCGGGGGCTACTCTGGTGATGTACAAAGATCTACTGGTGCTGTTTGGTGGATGGACTCGACCTAGCCCGTATCCACTGCATCAGCCAGAAAGGTTCTTTGATGAGATCCACACATATTCTCCATCCAAAAACTGGTGAGTGGAATAGAATGGAGAGGTTTGGAGACGGTCCCATACCAGACAGCAGCCGAGTACTCAGGCACAACAAGTCATAGGGAATACGATTATTATACAATTGTTTTTATTATGTTCAGTGATCTGGAAAATAAATGCTTTCTGCTGCCGCACTCATCTCTGTCACTGTAATAACTACATTGGCTAATTCAACAGTAAAGAAATAAACTTGCTGCCCCATTGGATCGTTATTCATTCTCCCTGGTACACGGCTATCCAATTCCTTGCTCGTCTGAAAGCATAACTCCCATTTCAAAACAAGTTTTGTGAGGCCAATTTTGGTTCTGTCTATGATGCTTTGAGGTAGATGGCATACTTTGTCGGCCCACACTAAATGTCTGATGCGTTTTTTTTTTTGTTGTTATCAATGGATCAGTAGAAAATCCAATTATAAATATGGAATTTCTTTATTTTACAAATGTTGTGGTGTAGATTTTGTGAGAAAATGGTTTGTACTGATCAAAAGGGAAACCGTATATAGGGCAGACTTGTATGAGGTAAAGTATCGCCATACATTTTTTAGGATATTATATTTTGTTGATAATGCATGTTATTTAGTTCTTTTCAGTTTTCACCGCTCTGGATCATGCCCTTGCATGATGAATGTGTGAAGGGACACTTCATTGATGGTGCCGTAATGGGCATTTGAGAGATTCTATCTGTATTTAAAGACCAGTTAAAAGAATATGGTTACAGATATGACTGTGACAAGTTCAGCACACCTCTAGCCCTGACCAAGTGAGGGGAATTGACCTTTGATAATGAGTTGGCTCTGTCGGCTGTCAATTTTGTCTTTGGAATCTGAAGTCCCATGGGTTTACTCATAGACTTACTGACTTTGTACACCTCTTGGCCTGGTACCAGGCTGACCTCAAGCTCCTGTCCCTATGCCCCTCAGGTGGAACTGCGTCGTGACGACCCACGGACCCCCACCCATGGCGGGACACTCCTCTTCCATCATCGGCAGCACCATGGTGGTGTTTGGAGGGTCATTGGGGGCACGCCAAATGTATGCCACTAATTTGTAGACCTTTTGAATGTTACCAATGTGAGCCAGACCCGACGCTACAGTGGTACATCCTGACCCGCGTGGTTCGGTGTAACAGGACCGTTTAGAATGTTCGGTGTAACAGGACCGTTTAGAATGTTTGGTGTAACGGGACCGTTTAGAATGTTTGATGTAACAGGACCGTTTAGAATGTTTGATGTAACAGGACCGTTTAGAATGTTTGATGTAACAGGACCGTTTAGAATGTTTGATGCGTGTGCTATCTTTGTTGATGGTGGAATGGAATGATGTCATGACAAGTGGTCTGCTGGCGTGGCCATTTCAGAAGGTGTGTCTGAATCTGTGTTGTGTGGGTTTTGTCTCCGTGTTCCCCACCGGTCCCTGATCAGGAGTAACGAGGTGTGGGTTCTGGACTTGGAGCAGTGGTCCTGGTCTAAGCCCACCATCTCCGGACCCTCCCCCCACCCACGAGGAGGCCAGTCTCAGGTCAGGATGAACTTTTCTATCACCCTCAGTACTCTCATCTCCTTCCATACATACCTCCCTCAACCTCATGTCCTCCATCTCCACCCATACATACCTCCCTCAACCTCATGTCCTCCATCTCCTCCCATACATATCTCCCTCACCCTCAGTACTCCATCTCCTCCCATACATACCTCCCTCACCCTCAGTGCTCCCGTGTCCTCCCATACATACCTCCCTCAACCTCATGTCCTCCATCAACAAATCAATCCAAAGGAGGTGTGCCAATTAGCTTAGGCTGGCCAGGTCCAGCTGAAAATCATTCCAGTCTCTTAACTTGACGTGTGCCTGCCGGCTGAGGGTGGAGGTTGAATGACTAAGACGAACTGACCAAGCCAAACAAGCATAGAATAATCCCCAGATCCGACGTTTTCAACCTCCCCTCCACCCACCCCTTGATCATTTGGTGAATGCGTTTCCACGTGTGGTTCTCTGTGTTTTAAATGCGTACGCTCTTCTCTCCCAGATTGTGATTGACATGGAAACACTACTCATTCTGGGAGGCTGCGGTGGTCCGAATGCGGTAAGAGCCTGGTGGATTGATTACACCACACCGTCTGCTGTTGCCGTGCTGGTTGGTGTTGGTGTGTTGCTGTTCTGCTCACTGGTTCCCCGTGCCTCTCCTCCCCGGGTAGCTTCTGAAGGATGCCTGGCTGCTCCACATGGGCGCCCCACCTTGGACGTGGCAGCAGCTGAGGGTGGAGAACGACGACCACGGAGCGCCAGAGCTGTGGTGCCACCCTGCCTGCAGGGTACGTGTGGCGGCTCGGGGTTCCCCCTGTGGGGTTCCCTCTCTGGGATGTTGTCTACTTGTATCTCACCCTCCTACTCTTCCCCCCCCCCCATCCAGGTTGGACACTGCGTGGTAGTGTTCTCCCAGGCTCCGTCTGGCCGTGCGCCCCTCAGCCCCAGCCTGAACTCCCGGCCCTCCCCCATCAGTGCCTTGCCAGGTCCCCTGGGCCAGGAGCCCCCGTCCCTGCGCTCCCAGTCCCCAGTGAGGAGCGGCGCTGCCGGGGTGGTCCTCGGGGCCGTCGAGGAGGCCCCCTGCGTGAACGGCCGCTGGGGCACGCTGAGACCCCGTCCCTCGGCCAGAGGGGGTGCCAGAGAGGGAAGCCCCGGCTCCTCCCAGCAGCCGTCGCCCTCCCAGGGGCCCGACAGCCCCCCTTTGCCCTCCCTCCATCCACTGCTCAGTGACTCGTCCCCCTCTCCCAGGACCAGCCCAGCCCAGGCTTCCTCCCCGCCCTCTCGTCCGCCTCACCCACCGGTCTTGTCAGACTACGGCTGGGAGTCTCCCCCGAATGCCCTCCACCCCCTTTCCTCCGAGGCCCCCAGCACAAATGGCGTACACACGCCTCCTCCTGCCCCGCGCACCCCGCCCGGGGCCGTGTCCCCCGCTGCACTGAGGCGCGGCCTGGAGGCGGTGAAAAACCTGTCCTCCTCGTCCTCAAGCCCACTGTCCCAGGGGGCTACTTCAGGAGGAACTTCCGCTGGAACCTCCCCTTCATCCTCTTCCAGTCCGCCGCAGGCTGCCGCCGCCAGCGGGGCTGACGGACACTCCATCCCTCCAATCGTGCGACGGCTTGGCCACCACCCGCCCCAGAGCCTGAACGTGGGCAAGCCGCTTTACCAGTCGCTCAACTGCAAGCCCATGCAGATGTACGTACTGGACGTGTCCCGAGCTGCAGCGTCCGGCCTCGTCTCCTGGAGGGTTTACGGTAACGGGACCCCTGCTGCGGTGACGGGCCCCCCGGAGACCAGCCTCCACACCGTGGTCCAAGGCAGGGGAGAGCTCATCATATTTGGGGGTTTGATGGACAAGAAGCAGAACGTGAAGTACTACCCTAAAACCAACGCCTTGTACTTTGTTCGCGCAAAGAGGTAATGCACCGACTGACGGGTTTTGAGTGACACCTGAGAGCGTTGCTAGGTAACTCACGATCGATCTATCCTGACCAATACAAGTGAAGTGAAACAAAGCCTTTTTCCTTTGCCGCAGAGGATCATGGGAAAAAACGTGTCATGCTAATTCTTGGCGTTTGTCTCCCCTCACTAACTTCTGCCTCTTTCCTCACCCTCTTCTTTTTTTCCCCACTTCCTCATTTCCCTCTTCCCCACTTCCTCATTTCCCACTTCCTCATTTCCCTCTTCCCCACTTCCTCATTTCCCTCTTCCCCTCTTCAGCTTTTCCCTCTTTCACACTTTCTCTTTTACCTGTCCCCATCTTTATATTGCATAACTTCAAAGAACATAACATTTCAGAACAGTACAGTAAATTACACACTTGAGAACGTTGTTGGTAAATGTGTGTGTGTGTGTACTCGTGTGTGTGTGTGCTAATGTGAGAGTGTGCTAATGTGAGAGTGTGCTAATGTGAGAGTGTGCTAATGTGAGAGTGCGCATGTGTCTTAGAGTGCCTGTGACAGCGAGACAGAAGGACGGTTGATCAAATGGCCCGAGGACGGAAGTTTTTCATTGATCCCAAAAGGTTGGCAGTTTTGCTTCTTTTTGATTTCTGCTTTGAACTCGCAGAGAGTGAAAGTGGAAGAATGAGTGCTGTGCTTATGAGCGAGGAACTGAACGACTACCTTGCTTTTTTGAAACAGTCTTTCAGCCTGCATTGTTTACATTGAAAACTGAGTGTAGAGGTGTGTGTGTGTGTGTGTAGTGTAAATGCTGTTGTTGATTGATGTTTAAGGGGGGTGGGGGTGGGTGAGGGATGTTGCTGTGTACTGTAAGCATAGTATAACAATAAAGGCCTCCATGTCTTAACTGTCATTTCCATTTGATGTGTTAATACATTCACTTTAAAAGTTGTTGATTCATTTCATTCAGGAGGGTGAAACCTGTTCCACAAAGGGCCGAGTGTCTGCAGGTTTTTCCTTTTAAAATTGGTTCACAGTTCAGACCTGAACAGCCAGGTGAGAGCAGAAACTTGGCAATTTGTGACCTAATTAATAAATCGAGTACAAGGTGAGAGCAAAAACATGCAGACACACGGCCGCTGGACCTGGTGTGATACCCCTGGAGACGAAATCGCTAGTGAATGTTAACCATGGCGAGACGAAGAGTGAATTTTTTTCTTGCGCGTGTGCCACATTTGTTGACTATACGGCGTTCCTTGCAGAGAAGTTTGCCGAGAACGTGGCAATTGTTCATCCGGACGAGGTGCTTATTGCCCTCGGGTCTAAGGCGAAGATCATTGAATATCAGGGCTGGGTATACACATGACTGTTGAATGCACTTCTCAAAAACGACACATTTGAACGAGTTATTTAAAAATACATTAAATGGCCCCCGACTACTTCTAATACCACCACTCATTCAACTACTGGTTTTATTAATACTTCTACCACTACAACTGTTTACACTAGCCTACTACTTATGCTACCTGTAATACTTCCAGTACCACTGCTCCCCCTCTTACTAATGCTACCACTACAAGCACTAATTCCATCACCAATAACACTTTTTTTCGTCATGACGAATACCAAATGATTCAACAACTAATCCCAATGCGAAACGTCACACGAGTGGTTTTCCGCATTTGGATGTAGCTTACAATAACTTAGTTGGACTGTAAGCGGCAGTAGTCCTATTTGACGCCTACCATACAATCGCAACCACATTACAAATACAGCGCTATGTTGTACGCAGAAAAGAGACAAAATACAGGAGGAAATACATGTATACTACACAATTGCTCAAAGAAAAAAGGATATAGCAAAACAGAAGTAGTCATACCATCAAACACAATGAAATTGATAAAACATATTGTCTCCTCCGTTTTTAATACTCCCTACAGAACACTTACGGTAGGTTTGTAATGGGGACAGGTTATATTCCGGAGAATGAGGACAGTTGACATTGCCTGGTAAAAATAATGGTAACATTTAAAATGTAAATATGGACTGCCCAGTTCAATTCAAAACGTGTTAAGAATCAGTTCTTAGTTCCGTAAACGACGTGGGAGCAATATTATTGGGGGAGGAAAAGCAGTTTGGGTCAGCTGTCTTCACCAGGGACAGAACTACATAGCTATCTTCTTGGCGGTAAGGGAATTAGTCCAAATGGGTTTTCCAATCTCATGAAACTTTAGAAGAAGATTAATTTGTTATCTTTGGGTTCTGGAGTATTAAAAAATATATGAAAAAAACATGTTTCTCTCGTCAACGTTATAAGTGTAAAACAAAAGGATTGTAAACTGTTTACAATTTACTGTTTAAATGCCCAGCATTTACAATGTCTATTAAATAAGTCATGTTTGGTCGTCTTCATAAGTAATTTTTGAACGTGACATTATCCGCAACACAGCAATGGTCGACGGGTTATCCTCTTTCTCACTTCCCTTTGTGACACATTCCTTCCTTTTTCATAACCTTTCACCCAGAGAGAATCCACAGGACAAACCAGTGGGCAGGGCCGAGGGCTCGATTGGAACAGCGCGAGGTAAATGGTGAATTGGGTGACACGGACGAGTCTTGATTGGCTCAGGGTGGCTCCGGCAGGGGGAGGAGACTTTCACAATGGATGGGAACGCCGGGAACGCGTGTTTACTTGCGTCTGGCTGCGCTGGGAGGGGAAGTAGACGGGCATAAAGCACCATACGGTAACAGTAAGTTTAGCTTGGTTATTATAAGACCTTTCGACCGTTGTGTGTAAATTATGCAGAGTTACCTAAGGCATTAGAAACTGAGCCAAGTGTTTGCTTCTTAACTTGGGTTCCCACTCTATGCAAAATCATTTTTCAGATAGTTCTATCATTAGTAGTGTGTACCTGCTGTAAAGGGATCACACAGTCGATGCGGTTGACTTTTAAAAGTTTTTTTTAGTGGATTTTGTTAGGATCAAATATACTGCTGGCTATGCTGCTACGTATAAATTAACATAGTGTCTAAAGAAAGTGAAGTAAAGAAGACATTCTTTGACATAATGTGTTTTGAATAGGAAGTGTTAGAATTAGAATGAATTCCTTAGAATGAGCATTTTAAGATACCATTCTTTGTTTGGAGATTACTCAAAATTCAATAAAAGATGCATATTCCAATGATTCTCAAGAACTTTGAGAACCTTTAGTATGTAGCGCCTGTTGGATATACCGGTATCTACGGAAAAACTCCCAGAAACACCGAAGGAGCACAGGTGACATGTGACGGCAAAGCAGGTCGTAATCACAGAGTTCTTATCACACCACTGTCTGCCAGTGGTACAGTTCTACCCTTACAGTGTCTGACCGCTGTCTTATGATCACGTGTCCCGTGCACAGTTGCACACTCACCTGGGAGACCGTCCACAGCCTGGGCAGTGGGTAGACTCACCACTGGACACTCCCCTCTCCAGAGATGAACGGCACCCCGCTTCTGAATCTCCTCAGAGCACGCCCTCCACTCGGCTCTCCCGGCTCCCCGCCCCGCCATGTCCGGCCCGGTCCCTCTGCCTCCGGGCGCCGCGGCCGCCTCACCTCAGCCCCCCCCGGCTCTGTGGCCGCCACTGGACTTTGCCCTGGGCGCGTTGTCCTGCTGCGGGGCGTGTGTGTTCACCAACCCCCTGGAGGTGGTTAAGACCCGGCTGCAGTTGCAGGGAGAGCTGCGGGCCCGCGGCTCCTACCAGCGGCACTACCGCGGGGTGCTCCAGGCCCTGTGGGTGGTTGGGCGGTCCGACGGGCTCCGCGGGCTGCAGAAGGGGCTCTCGGCGGCGCTGTTGTACCAGGGCCTGATGAACGGCGTGAGGCTGGGCTTCTACTCCTACTGCGACGCTGCGGGGCTCACGGCGCTCCCCGGCGGGAGCCTGGCGTCGGGGGCCGTGGCCGGAGCACTGGGGGCCTTCGTAGCCTCGCCTGCCTATCTGGTGAGTAGCGCCTGCATGTCGGTCGCCGCTAGCGCATGGCTTGGGTCCTGGTGAATACGAGGCACTTTGCGTGTGATATATGGGCCTCGTCGGCTATAGCAGTGTTTCCCGCTACTCTGGAGCGGGTAACAGTCATCACTATGACCGTGTTTGTTCCTACCATTGTTTAATGTGGGTTGTAATATTCCAAATATACCTTGGCATGTCTCTGCGTGTGCAGTGAACTAGGATTTATTAGCTGTGAAATGCTACTCTGTCAGTGGCTGTGTACCCTGCGCTTCCTAGAAGATACGTGCTGCCCCAAGGTGGGTGTTGCAAACTGCTGCTGCTACTGCTGTTGTTGTTGTTGTTTTCTAAACTGCATCTGTTGCTCAATGCATCACTGTGGCCCTTTAGCCTCTCCTGTGTCATGGACACACTATACTGTAGATGTGGACATGTTTCTTAAGTATCTGGGTCACTAAATATACTCCACTTTAAAGGACAACCCAAAATAATTCCCAGCAATCCCTCCTGTACTCCTTGGCAGTGTGTGAAGGCGAGAGAGAGAGATGTGAGCCTATTTTTGGTCCTACCCTGTGTGTGAACAGGAGCAGTAACATCTTCGAGAGATTGTGTGTGTGTGTGTGTGGTGAGAGCCACGATCACGTTTCAAGCTTCATTCAGTGAGTCTTTCAGAGAGAAGAAGGAGAGGGCAGCAAGGAAGACCGATGTGGAATCAAGGTCATGGGCACCACTGAACAGTCTGTCTCTGTTCAGTGACCGTATTGTGCCCCTTTAATTACACGCACAGCAGATGTGGTCTTTGTGTGACTGTGTGTGTCTGTCTGTCTGTGCGGAATACATTTCGTACATCACATGTATGTAAGTAATTGTTTGTTCTTCCCCAGGTGAAGACTCATCTGCAGGCCCAGTCCGTTGAGGCCATAGCAGTGGGTCACCAGCACAACCATCAGGTGAGGGATGTCGCACACAGCAGGTTTGCTCAGAGTTCTGGAATGTAAACAATCCAGTTGTTCAGCCTTCACTGCACCTGTCTTTCTTGTTGGATCGTTGTATTACTTTGTTAATCCCGCTCCTATTATTTTGTCTCACACCCTCTCTACCCTACTGTACTGCTCCACCCACAGCCCAGCTGCCTACTGTATTCTTAGTGAGGACATGAGTGTGTTTGTTAGTGTGAACATGCTTTTAAAGGAGTGAATACTTGGCCCCAAACGTGCTCCACGGCAACCCCATCGACACTTTCACACACAATTTCAAAACGTCAGTGAATGCAAATGAGGGAGTGTCAACGAGACAATGACTCTTGACTTTTATAAGTTGTACTCATGTGTTTGGACGAGCATACAGATTCGATATGAAAGTCGTGTAAACTCAAGTGCCTCAGGTTATCTTTTCGTTTGGATGCTTTCATTTTCAGTCCACTATCGTCAGTGGGGGAGTCCAGGTGGATGTTGCACAGGACTGCCTCGTCTATTCGCGCTCTAGCTGGCCGAGCACCTGTGCTCTTAATTGGGGTTCTTTGGGGAATTGGGGACACAGCGGCAGGTAGAGGTGTGCTTCAAAGAACACATCACTGTTATTATCAAGGTCATTTTAAAAAATTAGGTTAAATATTGGATTATTATCAGTTGGCAAACATTTGGTTATTTTTGGTTCTCTTCATTTAAGAGCAATGTTCCAAATCTCTGTAATGTCAAATTATATTTCATTGATCGTTTTAGAGAATGATTCAACCTCCAAGCCACCAATGAGCTATAAAGAAATGACAGATTTACGTTTTCAGACGGGCATGTATTAGGGGAGGTTAAGAAGTAATTCCAAACCTCTGAATATCCACCGAGTCTGAAGGTCAATTCATCCCTGGACCATGTAAAATTTCAGTCAGAGACGGCAAAGGTCTGGCCATCCCTCCGGAATGAGTTGTTGTGGAGAATGGAATTTGTTCAGAGGCGAACAATGATTTTGAAACAGCCACGTGTTCAATGGCTGAGCTGAGATAAAACTGTGCATGGATCAGCAACATCACATTCACAATATATACACACTAAACAGTACACCAGACAGTGTGACGAAGTAAAAATAAAGAAGTCTGAGCTAAACTAAATCTGAATACATCTTTTAATGCACATTCATATTTGTACTGTATTTGCAGAGCTATCCAATATCCCCCAAAAATGTACGGTTCAAATGGTTGGGATGTTGTCAAGTAATGCGGTCATGTGTTCTGTAAAGAAGCAGGTCACAGGTTTAGTGGAGAAAGTTCAACTTGTTGTCAGGTTTAACTTGAGCCTGTGACCTACACAGCAAGCGAGTCCCAGACACTGGAACAAGTGAAATATTGTAAATGTCTTAGTAGGAATTTCAGCATTGCAAGTGTCGGAAAAGCATTCAAATTAATCCTTTTTAAGATTTTCATTTAAAGTAGCAATATGTGAACCTTTCAATGGATGTTAAGACTTTCACTAGACACTCTTCTAGCCACTAGCGAAAGACGAAAAGCATTAGGACTGATGAGTAATTCTTTGCCCCCGTCAGGGGGTGTCAAGTGCCTTCGCCAGTATCTACCGGCGGGAGGGTGTGATGGGGCTGTGGAGGGGTGTGAATGGGGCTGTGCCTCGGGTCATGGTGGGATCCGCAGCCCAGTTGGCCACCTTCAGCTCCGCCAAGGAATGGGTGGCGCACCTTCAGGTAACCTGAACTGGAGAACCCATGTATTCCACCTGCTATGCTATTCCACATGCTATGCTATTCCACCTACGATGCTATTTCACCAGCAATGCTATTCCCCCTGCTATGCTATTCCCCCTGCTATGCTATTCCCCCTGCTATGCTATTCCCCCTGCTATGCTATTCCCCCTGCTATGCTATTCCCCCTGCTATGCTATTCCCCCTGCTATGCTATTCCCCCTGCTATGCTATTCCCCCTGCTATGCTATTCCCCTTGCTATGATATTCCACCTGCTATATTACAAAATGTTTTGCATTCTAAGACAGGTGTTTCACACAGTCCGATCTGATTGGGGGAATAATTTATACAATCATGGAAAATGTTATTGTGTTCATTGTTCTTTTACAAAGTACTTAAGTAGCCATCAAGATATGTGTAATCTGTCACCCCTACAGTGTATTTGTCTATGTCCTTGTAGTGGTACAGTCCAAACAGCTGGCTGGTTGCCTTGACAGCAGCCTGTATCAGTGGAGTTGCCGTGACAATCTCCATGACGCCCTTTGATGTAATCAGCACACGCCTCTACAACCAGCCTGTCGATGAGCGTCATAGGGTGAGTTTGCTCTCTTCTTTTTATTGGTCCAGTATAACGGGCATCGCCCATTTTACCCTGATATTCCCTTGCATCTGTCTCGGGTTCATACAGAGGTACTTTTTGAAACTACATTCAAATCTTATTAACACCCACTGGTTATGTTGATGTACATTGTAAATTGACCATGCAATGTATTCTGGGTTATTGTAGGGCCGTGACTGCAGTACTTTAGGTGAATGTGAGTCAAAATGGCCTAGCTCAGAAACATTAGCACAAATTATGAGGAACAATTAATATTTTAAGGAAGATTTCACTTGTTCCTTGTAATTCTATATTGTTTTACAATTGTGACATTACAAACGTTTGCAGTTTTCTGACCCATATCCTGAGCCATTGATTAGCTTATATATATATGTTTTATCCTCTCCTCGCTATCTGCTAGGGCCGTTTGTACCTGGGCTTTTCAGATTGCCTGGTAAAGGTGTGTCGGACCGAGGGTATGCTGGGACTCTATAAGGGCATGGGGCCGGTGTTCTTCCGCCTGTGTCCCCACACTGTGCTCAGCATGCTCTTCTGGGACCTGATGAGACAGAGGGCCTTCCAGGACGTCCACAACCAGAGCTGAAGGACGGGCAATGGTCGACTGATTTACAAAGATCCCTTCGTACTAAAACCGACAGTTGCCTTCATCGGAGCCAGAGCTGTGGATTATGGACTCATCCAGTACAGATTGAAGAGTTCAGAGGGATGGTCTGTGTTCCTTACAGACGGTGTGTGTGGAAAGTAGACAAGGAGGACGAGACTCTTGAATCCTTAGACTTATTGGTTGCAATCCCTCAGTGGTTGTATCAGAAAGGATACATAATGGCTTGACATAATCACTTGACTTGCATAATCACTGGAAAGTACTTGTTGAAGAAGCACATGGAAACACACCATGCACCTCAACCAGGGTTTCTAAAGCTTTGTGTCCGGTGAATCCATTTTGATATCAAAGATATTTTCCGACCACAACATATTAAAGAGGTGAGGTATTAATGATCTAAAGTCAAACATTGAGGTGATCGTGTAGATTCTCAGATTTTATTTGAGTGTATTTTTCTATATTGACATTATGTTCTCCGGTGTCGTACAGCTTCCATCATAAGTGGGTTTTATTCAGGTCTTTTTGAATTGAGTCTCATCTGCAAATGAAAGCATGTTCACTTGGACCTAAATCATAACATTGACTTGGCGCTGAAAACTCTTTGGTTCCTTAGAACATTTGTCTGCAGGCCCTTTTAGAAATGAGTAGTTTGAAGCTTTATTAATTGTCAAAGTCTCCTGTGGATGATAGCGGTTGACTGCCAGAGCGGTCTGATATGTTTTATTATTATATTATTGTGGAGTATTCGGTCATCTACTGAAGAAGTCTCTTTGGCCATTTCTAATATCTGAGCTCACCAGTGCTTTCTGTCATTTAGATGATTTTCTAAACCGTTATTTTTGTTATGTGTACAGTTTTGTATTCCTTTTTTCAGATTTTTTAGCCTTGTTATGGCTTTCCTTATTTTTGTTGTCTGGAATTGGTGTTAACAGACACTAATTCCAGACTCCAAAAGCAAACACACTTCAAGAGATTTACACCTGTCTTATGCCTGCACAGATTGTAATAGAAACACTTTGGACTCACCTAAAACACCAGCCAAGCCAATTGTCTCAATACCTTTGGGACCCTGAAATATGGAGACTCCATATAAAAGGTGTTGTAGAAAAATGGTGAAAAGGAATATCAACACAAATGCCCTCAAATAAAACCTGAGAATCAATATAAACTTGACCATCATAGTAATGGGGTTTTTTCAACGCAAAAGTCTAAACTGTTCTAAAACATACAAAGGACACTGGAGGTGTATGTTCTTCTGTGTAATAACATTGTCATTGGCTTTTTTCTTCAGTCTGATCAATTGCCTTGTTGAGTTCATTCTGGTCCAACAGGTTTGGATGAATACAAACAACAGTCGTTACCGACTGTTTTATCTATAAAGAATGGGGTTATAATATGCAAATTAAACTGTTTAAAAGGTGGAGTCATATTTCTAGGAACTTAACAGAAAAGTCTCTGTTTATTACATCCACAGTTTGATTCTACTGGAGGTTACGTGTGCAATTGGAACTATTAACAGTTTCTATTGGGGACGATTAAGCTATGCAGATCCATTTAATTCAATGAAGTGGAGTTGAGGTGGGTTTTGGGAACATTTGGCGAACCAATCAGGCTATGGCATTGTGACCCGGGCAGGACCAAAGAAGAGAGAGAATCTGAAGGGTATGCAAACACAAAGTGATATTGTGTTGCTATTGACCAATCAAGTATAAGTATAGTTTTGAGCTTCTAAACAATTGGCTGTTGATACCTGTTGATACATAATAGGTTGTTGTTAACTCTCACATGCTTGCTGGTCTGCTAAAAACCTACTTGATTGGTATGCATTTGAAATGTCATTGCTGTCTAAAGTTGTGCTTTATATTAAGACCATGTTACCAACTGATTTTTTTTCCTTTTTAATTTTCTCTGTCCACTGCACTTTTGAAATCATGACCCCTAGTTGGGGGAAGGCTGGCAAATCGAACCGTTACGGTCATAACTGTCCACAAGATGGACGTTTCTTGAAGCAAGATGGCGATGGTTCAACAAGTCTGTGTAATGTGTGTGAAAATAAAAAGTGTGTCTAAAAATTACTTGAACTAACTTAAGTACATATGTTTAATTGTTCTACTGATACTTTTTGAATGAATGTTATAGATAATAAAATATATTTCGACTTAATTAAAAGTAACATTTCTTTATAACATACATAGCCCAGAACAGTGGGGTGAATTTGATTGGGGGATAGGGTTTATGACCCCCCCACTTCCTCAATATTATAGTCAACCCTTAATTAGGGTTGGAGTGAAAACCACCTGGACAGTGGCATAAAAATCCAGATTTTCCTCCATAGTATAGATGCCATTAATAGTTTCTTAATGACAATCCCATTATTAAAAATGTGTATATAATATGTTTTGGATAATTGGTTATTAAGATTGTTTGCAAAAAAATACTAACTAGCTAGCTATTTTTACAGATAGAAAATGTGTATGTATACGAATGCTGACTTCAGTCATCTAAAGTTAAATTATTTTCTTACGAGTGTCATGTGCGTTGTTTATATACAAGACTGAAAAACGTGTGTGGAAACGGAAAAATTACTTTTAGCCAGCCGTGGTTGAGCCAGCGGAGTCTGCGAAGTCCCTCTCGCAACTTGGGTCAATTCCCATATCAACTTAAGATTGTGGATGCACAATACTAAACTTTTCGGTTTGGTTCAATGCCGTCCACGCTGTAATAGCGTAAAGTAAAACTCCGAGTCTTGCATCTTTTACGTCGCATGATCTTTGTTGCTTGTGGAAACTTTTGTCCAATCGTGGACCATTAAGGTCAAAATTCGAACTCCGCAAAAGGCCTGTTATTAGCGATCAGCTCAACAAGTCTCTAAGAAAAACAAATGCCATGACTTTGTTTTGTCTGAAAAATAAATTGATATAAGGTATGTCGTTCACTTGAGCCCTTAGCAAAAAATAATATGTCATGAAAAACAGTCCTTCTACTCTACAAAATGTGTACTAATTTCCCTTTAAAAATACCCCATTGAAGAGGAACCTTACTGTAGCCTACATTGATGGATGATTCATACATCACGTCCATTTCTAAGCATGTAATAAATAGTAAAATGACATCAGAATCTTGTTGGCTCTAAAACAATGAAATACATGAATATCGTTTAGAAAAAAAACTAGACCGCTGGACCATCCATCCTAGCTCTCGGGCACGAATGGATGGTCCGGCAGTTTCAATAGTCTTCATTCTATTTTTCCTAACGTCTCTATCAATTATGTATTAATGCATAAAACGTTTATGAAAACGAACAAAAACGTAGGCAAATTCGAGTCTGATTAATGTTGGTCTGTATTCTGCAGCAGACGCGCTCATAATGCAACTTGTAGAAAATAACGATTGTATTGCTTACGCACAAATACATGATTGTATAATAATTATTATATATTTATACACACACACATAATATTCTGCGTGATCAGCTAGAACAGAAAGTAAAAATAAGGTCACTTGTAACAATGACCAACTTTGCCGGATTGTTTATAATAGATTTCCTAAAAAGTATACGCTCAAATGTGATCAAGCGTTGGCTAATCTCTTGATGCAATTTCGAACAACCGTCGATTAAGTGCTTTTGGACATTGTTTAAACGTTAAGCCTATCGAGTACACCCTTTTGATCATGAAACGAATATAGCCCAGATAGGAGCCTCATAGCCCCCATCACACGACCTTTGAAACCTCAACGTGGAGGAGAAAACACAAAAGTGATCAACCCTTTAAAAATATTGTATACATCCTACTTGGCGGCATTATCAATAAGACATTTCCAGTCCCGGATGTTAAACATGTGAAGATCGTGTGAGAAAGTAATGAAAAATGTTTCTCTCAAATTGGTTACGGCGAATCCCAGTCTGGCTTCCATTTGACACCAACACTTTTGATTGTGTGTTGCAAGGTAAGCAAATAAGGCTCTTATCTGTTCGCACGCCATATTGCGCCGATTTATATTTCTTGATAAAATGTTTTTGTTTTTAGAACACTACTGAAACAATAGTGTTCAGGAACGTTATTGGGGATGATGATGATGATAGTAGTATCAGTAACGTGTGCGCTCGTGTGCGTACATGTTTGTCTGTGTGTGACCGTGTTTGTGCGCGTTCACCAGGTCTAGTTGGTGCATGTGGAATCTCAGTGCTCTGTAATCTAATGAGAGTTCACCTACACGTTCAGTCGTCCAGGTGAGATACCAGTTTTTCCTCTATTGTTTCAATGCAGTTTGATGAGCAAATAACTTCTCTTCGAGATCATTTTTTCATACCTCTAATGGAAGCTATATGGTGCTTATGTGAATGTTATTCAGCAAGTTCTCAATCTCTCCCCAAAACAAGTGGTTCTGAATTCAATGCGGACACCACAGAGAGGGAGAGGACCAATTATTCGCCTACAGCAGGCAGGTGGCACAGAGCGGCACATGGGTTGTTAGTTGCACTCCAGTTCTGGTTCCTGACCGGAACCCTGTCCGTGGTAGGGCCCCGGGTCTCGTCCCTGGTGGTCCTGGACTTCTCCCTCAGGGCTGTCATTGCCTGGATCACTGCGGGACCGGTGGGCCATACACACACACACACACACACACATGCACGCACACACACGTGCATCCACCCATCTACCCCCTAACATCCACCCTTGCACTCACACCCTCACACAGACAGACACTGCGTGTTTTTTGTTGATTGTCGTTTTGTTGACCTTTTTGTTGATGACATTCGGTATAGCATTTTCCTGTAATATATTGAGTTAAGCAGTGTGTCCATCTGTCTGTTAATATATTAATTAGGCATCCATCTGTCCCTATGTCCAGGATGTCCTCCAGGGGAGTAACAAGCTCATGATGGTTCAAAGCCAGTTTTCCCTGGGCTGTGCCCTGAGCTGCAGTCTCCACTACCTCCAGGAGGGGGCTCCACATCGCTCTTTCAGCCTCCTCCTGGCCGCTGGGCTCAGCTGGCTGCTGGCGGCTCACTGCGGTCGTCTCTGGGAGCATGTCTCCAGGCTCTACCTCATGCACAGCTCCCAGCGCTACTGCGGGGTCTGCAACATCCTTCTGAGCTCCAGCCAGTCCCTGCTCCCGGCACTGCAGAGGGCTGTTGTGCTGGCCTTCACCGTAGCGGGCGTGGCTGCCTTGTCCATCGTGCACCACCACTTCCTGTCTGAGGAGGAGTCTCTGAAGTTCTGGACACCTTTGACAATCTGTTACACCCTGTTGGTGGTCTACGTCCAAGGTGACACATCGGAAACCAGAACTGACCATTTGAGCACCTTAATTGTCAGACAGCTAATCAAACCCAGTGTTTAGTGGTTGCGTAAGCAGCTCCAGCGGTGCCGTTGAATGCTAAATGATGACACAAGAAGTAAAATAGCAACAAAGTCCTCCAGTCCTCAATCTAAAGTTGACATCATACAGTTCTCTGTGTTAGAATTCAGAATAGTAATATGTGGTTGGTATAAACAATATATAAGCAGAACACGTACAGCAGGAGATAGTATTGTATATTAGAAGGACCTTTGTTGAGAATACAGTATAAATACTGCACATGCATACATTCACAAAAAAAACCAGTATATTATATCAAGTTAAATGAAGTTAAAGTGAGTTCGGAAACACCAGAACCCCAAACATGCTTCCTGAACGCAGACTGATATGAATTAATTCACGTTGTCTGATCCAGGAGCCCTATCTCTGTGTGTGTGTGTGTGTGTGGCGTGGCCAAACAGTCACACGTTTGTTCACTGGTTCTCTCCACCGACCTCCACAGAGGATCAGCATCGGTGCCCGGGGAGGGAAAGCCTGCTGCAGACAATGGCCCTTCGCCTGGGAGGCCTGCTCCTGCTCCTGCTGACGTTGGGCTGGTGGAGCGACGTGCTCCACATCCTGGTCGCCTGCCTGGGGGACGCGGCCTGCCTGCTTCTCTCCCGGGACCTCCTCCGGACAAGTCCACGGGACCTCCTCCCGACACGTCCCCAGGTCACGGTCTCTCCCCGGACGCGTCTCTCCAC
>JACXGK010003786.1:0-42541 GCA_016801125.1 Novumbra hubbsi
GATTATGACAGGGCTTTCTAGGGATTGACTTCAAGTGAAGGCTTATACTATATCACGGTTTGGGATTATGACAGGGCTTTCTAGGGATTGACTTCAAGTGAAGGCTTATACTATATCACGGTTTGGGATTATGACAGGGCTTTCTAGGGATTGACTTCAAGTGAAGGCTTATACTATATCACGGTTTGGGATTATGACAAGGCTTGCCTCTTTGGGTTGCAGGGCTGCTATAGATCTTAGCTGCTATAGATCTTAACAAGCTCCCGTCATTTGTTTGCTTCCTACCAGCTGGAGTACATGTTTCCGCTCTCCGCCTTTTAGACACTCTTGATTATACAACTTTGAAAAAGCTTCATTTCAGCCGTCAACCCCTTCCTATTCCATATCTCTGCACATTTCTTGAAAAAGATGAATATGATTGTATACTTGGTTGGTTATTGTCAGAGTGCATCTCCTAGATATTTGATCATTCAGAAATTCTCAGAAGACTCATTCATGTATGAGTTGCTTGCAGTTACAGTTACAAGTGGTGGATGCTTTTGTACCAGCAAAGTGCTCGCTGACTTGGCTTGTTAACGACAGTACATCATTGAGTTTGGTCGAAATAACTGTTGGTGGAGTGTAACTTTGTCTACACAAGTCACTGTCAGTAAATACAGGAGAACCATGAGTAGTGTTTTATTTAAATATACTGATATTTCTGTCTTAAATATATAAATATATGTATTAATATATATTTAGCAACATTGCAAATTGTTCAAATGTAATTGCACCTATCCAGAGCAACTTAAACATGATAATGATTACATATATTTATCAATTGTAATATATGACACACATTTGTTTGTTGGTGGAGGAGGAGGACTGAACCTAAATCTCCCCACCTCTGCACGGAGGCATTGAGATTTGATCTTTAGATCAGAGCAACTGGGCTCTCATCCAGGGACAGACCCCTGCTAGCAAACAAAAAAGGCATACCGCTACAGAGGACAAGCCAATGTCCACAGTAAAGTATTTCTGGTTGAAAAAGATTGATGTTGTCTGAGCTTTATCCACACAATCACCTCCACTGAACTCCATTGACATTTAGCATCATGCTAGCTTTCCGACAGCATAGTAGTGTCTCTCCCATGGATTCAAGTTACAGCCCCAACACATTTAGGGCTTATTTATGTTTTATATTACGAGGGAGAAAGAACAACACTAGATATACAGATATATCTTAGACTTATCTTTGCTAACTTAATCATTTCTATAGTAAACTTTGACCGGAAAGTAACCACCCAGGATTGTTGGTGCAATGGAGGGAAACTCGAGCGATATGTGTGCGCCCGGCATAGAAACATAGTTCTCCGTGAGGGCTTGAAACGTGACACACTTTACCTCAGACGGTGGAGGATGGCGCTATCAACAGCATTATGTTTAAACAACATTTTTTGCACCTTGCATGTATCGGAAAAGGTATCGTAATGTAAATGGCCAGTTAGATAAGTAGATAAAGGTCCTAATTTCCAAAATCCTAAACTATCCCTTTAACCCCAGGGCTGAGTGCTTGGGATGGTCATTTGTTTAATCAGCTATTTGCCTAGCTGTCTGTCCCCCCCAGCCACCCCCCAATATGCCCAATATATTCCTGCTCTGTGCTAACAGCGCTAATTAAGAACAAGGGGAATGAGTAGGAGGAAGGCTTTTCTTGTGTTGACGCTATTGCGATGATTAGAAAATGTCACTGCAAACATGTTAGTAGCCCATAGCACAGGTGGAGCCACCGCTTGGCACCTGTTGACCTCGATCTTGTCACTCAATGTGATGTCATACCTATAAGACTAATACAGATTTAGTGGAAGCCTTTAAAGGGAAAACTAACTGGGTGGACACTTTGCTCTTTTGATCTCAACTCACATTTGCACATTGTTGAACGTCGAACAGAGCAAACTACGTTTTTTGGACTTTTTTCTTTACAGATTGTCAAACAGTAGTTTAAAAGGATTGGAGGGCAAATTTAGTTTTTATTCTAAAATAAACATGATGGAATACACCAATTTTTTCTTATAGAGCACCTACTTAGCTTATCAAACTTATTTTTCAATACAGGTATTTAGTAGTAGAATCGACAGAGCAACCTAAACAGTGGTTATGCCTTCTGATCTGGCCTCAGAACCCTGGTAGTTGCACTACCAACTAAAATATAGAATAACAGCTTGTGGTGTAAGTTATAATATATAGAGATAACCCACAACTATATATTCCATGTTTTCTTGAATGACTATAATCAAAATGTGTTATTAATTTAGTAAGTAGGAGGGAGATTATGTGAATTAGCTGTTAAAAGGATAGTTCATCTTGTGTATTGCTGTTTGGAAAATGCATTCGGTTTTGGAGAGGACTTCTAATCTGCTGATATAATTTAGAGGCTTTTTTTTCATCAACTAAACAATAATGAATATGGCTCTGTACCGAAACCTAGAGACGCATTGCAGTCATCAATCATGACATCCATACAGAAACAAGCAAAATGTACTGAAATATTAATTTATGTTAATGGTGGAAGATATTGACAAGAGGGTGATTGCTTTTGAAACCTTTTTCCTGAGCTAATGTACATATTTAATAATACACAGTCAAAAACCTCCTCTTAGCACATCTTCTAAACTCCTATTGTGACATGTCAATCAAACACTTTCCCTATTCTATGATTGCCATGTAGGCCAAACCTGTTGATGAGGCTAATTCAGGTTTAAGTGTAAATAACCAATCAACTACACAACTGACTCTGTAAAAAATAAATCCCACAGAGATTATGTTCCTCTCCCTTTCGGTCCATTTAAATGGCTACAGGATGCAGGCTGTGAATACCACAAGCTACTAAAATTGACCAATTATAATAAAATATAACTGATAATGAAATTGCGAGGTCGGAATATTTGTCATTTTCCCCCCTCAAACCTAATAAGCAGTCTGGTTTATTCTGTGCTCTTGAACAAAACCATGCAGCCTCTGCATATTTATTTTACCTTATCCCATCAACCAAGAAAGCCTTTTCTAATCCCTGCTTTTTACCGTGTTCATCCTCCTTTAGAGAAAAGCTGTCTGTTCTGCCAGGCTCCGACTTTACACTGGGATGAAAAGATTTCTGCCTAAAGTTCATGGGAGCCTTTGAGAGGAAGGCGTCAGAGTTACTCAGCCACAGGAGTGCTGATAAGAAATTAATAAACCTTCAATCTGAATCATAAAGGTTAGCTGACATATTATAGCCCATCCAGCTCAATAATATTTTATTGAAATGCTTTTTTGATGCATGCTATATTGAATGCAATACTAGTTGTTTTGACATTGATGAGATTAATGAGATTAAATGTCACAATTAAAGCATATTTTCATTGTATTACATTTTCGTTCACATGTTAGTACCATCCTTTAGGTCAAAAGAATAACATCTTTCCCATTCACATTTGGAATTCCAAGATGTTTCTCATGTGGATTTTTTTTTTAGGAATTATATTTGGGAACAAACTGATTTTAAATTACCATGTGACATTTCATTCTGTATCAAACCATCTTTTAATATATGTACAACTTTACAATGAACATTTATTTTCGTTTTTTGATTTACAAAAACATAAATAATGTGCCCTAAAACCTCATTTAGTTGTTTTTTTAAAGAGATGTAAGAACAATTTCCCAGGTACCTGAGTGAACATTGGCCCTCTGAAGGTTTTTGTAACTGATGGGTAAAGAAGGAAGGAGTGGTTTTCTCTCAGAACATTCACGACAAGAACGATTTGGGGGAGGAGTTATTTTCAAATGTAATTTTCCTCTACAAGACAGCTCAGCAGGTGATATTCCTGGGAAAAGCAAAACTAGGTTAAGCAAAAAAGTCTCTCAACTCTGATTTAACACAATATGTATCAGAGGTTACTAGTGACAAAAATATATATACTATTCCCTTTGCTTTGTAGTTTAAACTGTGAAGATGATAATGTCTTTCCTTGGAGAAATCTGTCCGAATTTTAAATAATATAGCTTTTTTGTTTGAAGGACTGACTACATTGTTTATACTGTCCATTTGTTTAGAGTAGTTGTACAGTTGGTATGTTCGACATTGGAACTCCTGAAATACTAATGCTAATAAACACAAATTGAGCATTTAAATATAATTTGTATTCATCTCAGATATTGCTATTTTGCATTGTTTGGATCTGCAAACAGTACCTAGAATTAGTTATTTAATTCATCTTTAATGAATGGTCTCCTTATGTTCACATTTGCATCTTGTTTTCTAATCTCCTGTCATAACAATGTCCATAAGAAATGCAAATGTTGTTGTCTACAAGTGAAAATATAGGCATACTAACTACTGAACCAAGTAAATGTATGTCATTTGTTAAAGAGCTCATGACTTCCTATATCCCCAACATCATTAACAGTCCCACAGGCCAAGACCAAGACCATGTGGTTTCCGTTTACAGTGAACAATGCACTCAAATAGGATACTCAGACCACAAATGGTCATGGTAGCTTAGAATGCAGAAGGCCAGGTCACAATCTGCCAATGGTAAACAATACGTTGTCCTCAGTCCTCCCTACCTCAGGCCAATATTCAGGCCCTTCAGACAAACACCCAACATATTTCTCCAGAATTTATTATTTTACTGTTTTCCACTGTAATGTTTATCTTGCCCCAGCAGAATTGCCTTCTACTGTCAGATGGGTCCATATGGGAGAATTGAATTCTTCATTGAAGGTGTGAAAGCGAGTGGTGAACAGGCCTTTTCGCTCCTGCGCCTCACTGATACATTTCTGCATTTGATCACATATTGTATCGAGCTGTGTGGCTCCTGAAAGCTTCTCATAATATCTTCTTCCCGAAAGGATGCAATAAAGATTCACCCTCAAGTTTCCTTTAAAGTAAGGGCTTTGAATGTGGACAAACGTTTTGAAAAGGAAAGGCTTTAGATGCACCTTAAATTGCAAGTTGATATATAAATGTGACTTCATATTGAAATGTGCATATTTTATTACCGAGTTTGGGGCAACTTTTGTAGGAAACAATTTCCATGCTTCCTATAAAATTGAAATCATAAGGACATCTGTGTGCTTAATGCGTTACATATCCATTGTGATCAAGTTTGGAAGGCATCTTTCAAACAGTCAGCAGTTTATTTTTCTGGCTCTGATTCTTATAATGGAAATTTCCAGGGACTCAGTGGCTTTATAATGAATTAGTCAAGCCTCAAGACAAAAACCTTCGCTGTCAGCTGTTTGGCAACCAGGGATGCTCTTGCTGCTTCTGAAAACTGGGGAAATGTTCTGAGAACACTGAAGCTTTCCAAATTATTGATCATTTTTTGCCCCTTCTCCCTAATAAGTCATGTTTTCCAAAACCAATTATAGTAGAGTAACAATAAAAAAAACTAGTTGGAGTAGGTCAATATGTTCTTGTCTTTAACCTGCGAAAGTATTCAATACTGCTATTGCATCTGGCTAAAGCAGGTGACATGATTTCCATGCAGCCAGTCACCCACACCCAGACTCTACATTTTGAAGCCATTTTCCTGAGCGATTTCTGAGGTTAATAGCATTCACAAATCATTTATGGTCAGTAGAGCTGGGAAAATTGATGTCCCTTCATTTCAAAACAATGGAGGTGCCTTATGAGGGGCTCGTGATGTCATAACTTCGGGGGCAGACAGGCTGGAAGATGGAACGAGGCCGGTAGATGGGCCGAAGGCCCATGGAGCCGTTGGTAGGGACGGCTCAATCAATTCCTCTTCTGTGCAGACGTGGGCCTTTGGTCCATGCAGACATGCCAGCAGACATGCTCAATCACATCTCCTCACAGCAAAAAAAAATTGACAGCCTTTACTCTCATCCCCACTCTTATCCCCACAGAATCATCCCCTTCTAATCTCCCCCACCTCTTTCCCCTTTTCCCCAAACCACCACTTACGGGAGCCGCTAATTCGGCGGACCAAACACAACCATGTACCTCATCATTCTGGCACACACCTCCAGCACAACATCACGTTTGATAATCCAGACAAAGTGCTGTGTTAAAAAGCAATCAAACCTCATCCAAATGTTCGAGAAACAGAAAACAAAAAAAGAACGAATGTGTTATCGCAGCAGTTTGGTTTTTGTATGTCTCTCCTTCCACCGATACAGAGTCAGGCTGGATGATATCGGTGTGGATTAAAAAGCTGCTGTGGTTTGTCTGAGGAAGATTGTCTAATAAATAATTCATGCAGGCCAGTGGAGGAAGACCCTAAATCTCCAGAGTTTTTGAGCAGGGCCTCGCATGCAATTTGGAGGGCTGGGCATAGTTGGATTTAAACCCATAGATGAAATAAATAAAAAAAACATGTTCAAGAGAATTTTCAATCGTATACCCAATCCATCAAACATGTTCTGTGGTCTTTTGATTAATGTTGGCCCCCTGTGGGTTTATATGAGAGCAAGGGTTAACCACGCCTCAGAATTAAAATATTAAAAGCCACTTACACATTCCTGAAAGAATTACAGATTTCCCCCAACCGCAGATTAATTGGAAATGGATTGATGTGGCTGAATGTCTAGCTGCACACCTGGTCTAATAAATCAGGACCCTCATATGGAACTTACAATGTGTTTTAGACCAGTACAGTACAGTACGCCTTGGTGTGGATGAAATGATATCTTGCATTACCAGATCCAATCCCTTACTTCAAAGAGACTTGGCAAGGATGGTCTTTGCATGACAGATAGGGCTTTCCTGACAGTAAGCACTGGGAAAATGAGTCTCCATACTGGATGTATCTGGATCTCACAGAGTATGACACTTTCACGGCCACAAACAACACAGATGGTAGAATGTATCCAAGATGGAACAGCACCAGCTCTAAACACTCCATTGAATCTAAAACAAGTGCCTTGGTGTATGTTTTGGTGTATTAGCGGTCACCCGGGAATGCGAGGTTACGGCAGCCCTGTGATGGACGGATGAAGTGGGGTTCTCCCTGCACTGTCACCAAGGTGGGAGCCCGGGTGGCTGCTTTACAGACTCCCAGCCAGGAACTGACGGCAGAGTGTGGAGCCAACAGGCGGGGGAATCTCCTTTGTCTGCTTACCTATGTCAGCGAGGGTCACTGTCATAACCGATCACCTGATGTAAATGTGCCTGCACACAAACACACACACACACACACACACACGTCTAAGAAAGCAGCACATCTGCGGGGCTGTCAGACAGGGTGGTGAGGTTAAGGGAGGTCGGTGCGAGGGGGGGGGTGGAGCAGAGCCGGCTCCTGGTCAATGCCGTTGACAAGATGAATGAACCAATACTTGAGGGAGCAACAGGCCCATTTTCCCTGTTTTATTAACAGACTGGGATGTCAGGGCACGGTTGTCTCCCACATGCAGGCTAACACTCCATCATCCTTCATCAGCATCGTTGGGTGTCATTAACATCTGCTGTCCACCTACATTTATTACGAAATCTACCCCCCCCCCGACATTCTTCAAACCAATATACTATGCTTTGTTCCCCTTTTAGGACCCGGTATATGCATATGCAGTATGACAAATGGAACCATACCAGCTGCTGGTGGCACACTGAATTCGCACAGCTTTGTTCCTTAGAAGACAGCCGTGATCCCACAGTCAACAATAACCTCAGCTTCCTGAAGCATTACATTACAAATCAGCCGCATGGGGAAAAGGCCTTTAATGCTGTGCGGCAAGAGGTAGATAGACTGGAGGCCATATCGGTTCAGACTTATGGAAAAGTATTCCAGAGTGGTACACATCGATGAAGTCTGATTTCATACAGTCGCTGGGGGTGGGTTGTGGAGGCAGCACCAGGTAGTAAGATGTTAAAACTACTCACGAGGGAGCTTATGTCTTATGACAGCTTAATTATTGTCTGCATGCACGCTGGCTAGCTAGCACAGAACTGCCAGTCGTACACCACTGAATGAGAGACTGAGACACCGTATTTGCTTTAGTCAATACAATGTTTATGCAAACATTTTGAGGGGTTGCAATTATACTCTTTATGGCCATCAAACAGTTTGCAAAACAGTCTAAACTAGACCAGACACCGTACAGGGCCCGGCACACTTACACATTTATAAGCTTATAAAGATGTACATAAAGCTGTCATGATTTGGCACGGAATGAAGCTTATCTATGGTTTTGTTGGTGGACCCAATCGCCTAGATAGGCAGTTATTCTTGTAGGCTTAATGGGAGATTGGATACCCAGCATGCATGTAGAGGGAGTGGTCAGTTTGAAAGCCTACAAGGGCAACAGGATTTTGGTAAACGGTAACCGTTTCTGATGTAATGCTCTCTCCAGATGTTGTGCAGAGAGGGAGAGGGAGGGCAGTTCATCATTCCACTGGCCACATTTGTTAAAGCTGTCACACGCCTCCAGACTTTTGTCAGTAAGAGAGACCATGGTGAGTCACCGCTGGATTGCAGAGATGTTCTTTTTTCATACAAATAATAACGAAAAGGATCTGAGTAACCTCATATACAAGATGAGTCAGTTCAGCAACAGCTCCATTCAGCCAAAACCAGCCAATTCTGAACAAATGTCTGTGCAGTAAAAAACATGTTTACACTTAATGCACAAGTTAAGCCTAAATCTCATGCTACATTTATCATGATATTCGGGATAATGCATTGTTTGATGCAATAAAGCAGAACTCATTCCTTAGTAAAGAAAAGCAAATTCTCAATTGATCTACCCCTTAATCTAGTAGTGCTGTTTAACTGTTTGTACTTACAACAGGATTTTCTTGTTGTACTGAGCAACAAGTTCTGCCTTAATAAAAACTAGTAGTATTTAATAGTGTTGACTGACTAGTTAAAAATTATTACATAAAAGGAAAACCAAGTTTTTTAGGTTCAATGTTAATGGCCATTTTGAATCCCATTCTACATAGGTGAATACAATATAACAGCATCCTCCATGGATTTAGCTTTGTAGCAACTTCCTATGATCAACTGTCTCTTCACTAAAACCCCTCTGATTTGGTCGTAGACACTGTGAAAATGACCTTCTCAGTTGCAGACGCCCACTAGGACTGACATAGCGGGAGAGGACGAGTTCTTACCGCATAGAAATTCGATATTCTACCAGCCTTACATCTGATTCGAACCCACAGCTACGCTGGTGTCAGCTTGAAGAAAATATGCTGCTTTGCCAGGTGTCGTTGAATTTAAAGGCAGTTTTTTTTTAGAACTGGACCGGATGAAAGACATGTTGTTTCATCGCTTACTTGTCTATTTGCTGTTTTCCACAATTTTATGTTACACCTAGCTTGACAAGCAGAGCTTCTCCTGTTGAGCTTGTTTTTTTGCCTGTGTGGTCGGAGAGTCCATTCCAATACTTGGATGGTTTCTGTAGAGGGTCATCAGAGGGTGTGAATGCATGGCTGTAGAGGGCTTCAAACACTCAATCCATCCCAAGTCTGTTTGACACTAAGCTCTGGGCTCCCTTGGCAACCCTGTCTCCGTCAACTCAAATAACCCCATCATATCACAGCTAGCTGACAACACTAAGAGTCTAAAGAGAATAATAAACATGGGTGCAAGTTAATTATTTATAAAACCCCAGAACTCCTCTATGAAGGCTGCATTGAATCAGCAGGGGAAGACAGTTCCTAAATGCACATAAAATGACCTAAAAACACTTTCTCCCTGGCATTTAATCCAAATGTCAATTCAGCCAAAAGGAAAGACTTTTGTGTACAATGGGATCTTTGTGAATGTCAGGTCCAGCCATGGATCTGTGTGTGTCAGGTCTATAGGACAAATGACTAGTCATTGTCCTCACTGACACCTTGAGGGTGAAGAAGATGATCTAGACCTCAGACAAAGATGTCTAGACCTTGGATAATCCTGTGACTTCATAGATTTGTCCAGGATCTTTTCCATGAAACTTTATTATGCCTGTATTGTCCCTGTAATGGCCTGGTCTTGTTTTGATAGTGGTCATCATACTGATAGTTTCCTACAGTATGACCAGTTTCCGCTCCATCACATCCTCTTTTGCTTCTTTGAATGTCTACATACTCCAGTGATTTCCCTCCACTGTTCCCCTGGCGCCTTACAGCAAGGCATACATCTTAACTCATTCCGGGAAAGAAAAAAAAAACAGACACCTTCAAAATGCCATCACTGACAAGACAGCAGCTTTTACAACCATTATCTGGACTTGGTCTTGGGTTTACTTATACAGTATGGACAGCCACAGTAAATCTAACCAGGTAAGCACATAAAAACGATTTCTTTACTGCACTGGTGGAAAAAGAAACAAAAGAAGAGATGAGTTATACTCAATGCCATAAACAAAACATACAGACAGCTGAAACATATAAACTCAAATAATTATTGCTTGTATTCATATTTTTCACATTTCACATGACACTACCATTCTTTGTCCCTAAATCAACCAGTTTGGTGTTCATCTCCTGGGCGTCCTCTTCTATGCTAAGAATCTATCATTATCTTCAGTTTATGGCCTGTGTTCAGTTGATGAGAGTACACAAAAAATGGAGATCTGGTGTCAAGCAATCTCTCCACTACTGAGTTTGATTTCAGAGGTAGCATTTTTTGTCTTTAACTGAAACGCAAAAAGCTTTCTAAAAGCTGTCAAAGTGTATAGGTTTGTAGTAGGTTTAATTGTTTTTTGTACCCCAATCTATAATCAAATTTACAAAAAATCATGAATAAATATCATATTGTACTAACTAGATATAAAAAATATAATATAATACAATGGTAAAATATGACATATATAAAAAAAACAGCACTAATAGAATGACAAGGTTTAGGTTTGCAGTTTTATAGGTATTTAGGCGCTTTATTTCATTAATATTTTATAGAAGAGCCTTTCAGCAGCTTCAAGTGTACTTGGGACTGCCTCTAACAGCTTTGCCACGTAGATTTAGGCAGTTTCTCCAATTTGTCCTTGTAGATCTGCTCAAGCTGCCTCAGATTGTATTGGAAGCGTTGGTGAATTGCAGTCTCCGGGTGTCTCCACAGACCATTGGTCAGGTTCGAGTTTGGGCTTTGGCCGGAGCCACTCAAGGAAATTCACAGACCTGTCTTCAAAGCCACTTGAGTGTTGTCTTGGTTGGGTGCTTCAGGTCATTGTGGTGCTGAAGGAGTCTTTGCGCTGTGGATCAGGTTTCTTTTCACGGACCTCTCTGTTTTTGCTCTGACCATTGGTCTTCCCACAGTCCTGACCAGTGTCTTATTCACTGCCCCAGACAAGCATCCCAATAGCATGATGATCACCAGACAAGTGTGTGACCTCATAAATAAGGCCTCATCATTTGTTGTTTATTCACATTTGCTCAATTATATGTAGGGTGCCAATACTTCTTGAGTTGACTGTATTTATTTTTGGTACCCTGAGATGTTATTTTATATGGTAAGTACGCTAACAACATATTCATAAACTACAGCATCAACGTAAGTCCGCATGGGTCATAAGGAAATCTTGCCCTGGGGTATGGATCACCATTGGAAAATGACAGAAGTAGCTTCCATCTTGGGGTCACCAAGTCTCCGAAAGTACAATTAGATGCCATCCACATTGCCAACAAGCCATTAGATCATCTTGCCAGACGAAAGACAAATGGCAGAAGCTAAACGCTTTTGGAACGTGGATTGGAAAACCTAACGTAAGCAAACCCACTAAATGTTCAACATTATCATCATATTAGCTTTTATACGTGTTACACAGGACTTTCTATGGTAGTAGATTGTGTATAAAACGTAGCCAGGGTGAGAAGAAAAAAAGACGAGCTCTCCAGAGTGTTTATGTCTAATGTCTCTTTTTGACATCACACCATCCCATGTAGACTGCCCCACCGGTCATGTTAGTGGCTCTGAATGATCTGTTTAAAAATGCTTGAACTACCCAGAATAGCAAGGGCCCATTTGCTAGGTTGAATACGTTTTCGCGGTTGGAATCACGATCTGTCTTTTTGCCTAATTGGTCGTCGGTGTTCATGACCCAAAAGAGACTAAATTGACAAAGCTCCCTCACAAACACCCACACAATTCGTCATTATCATCAACAGCAGCGCTAGTGGAATAGACCCTGTCAGCACTGGTGCGACAGACAGACGAGAAATGGCGGCACTATTCTTTACCTACTGTGTCTAGGGGAAGGTGATCAGGAAAATAACCACCAAATACGTTCTCCTTTTGAACTAATTCTCTATGTATTTTTGCCAATAAATCGCACTCCAATAGCCCACTTTTGCATGTGCGTGCGGGGTCGAAGGGGCGGGGGCTGGTGGACATCTCTCCATGCCTTGTGTTTTCCAATCTCACATTGGTGAGAAATTAGGTAGGGCTGCAATTACTATAGCACTGCTCCCCAGTCCAATGGGAGGGGCGCGCTGAAAGTTTTACGGAGCCAATAATTATGATGGAAGTACAGTAAAAGCAGTACCGGATTTATCCGGTTTTGAGGCTTAGTGCAATTAAGCACCGGGTATGGCAGTCAGCATTATTACTGGTTGAGTGGCAGGACTTAGGAACACCTGAGGATTCCTCTACTGTGCCTGAGAACTGAACACTGTCAGAGAAACATTACATATACATTGTGATTTCGACGGTACAAATACTTAGTAGTAATACTAGTAACTTTTTGGGATCTTTATAAATGTCCAACACATGATTCTGGTTTGTTTACAGACAGCAGTTAGAAGTTCATACCTTCTATTTCTGAGCTGTATTCCAAGAATAGCTGATAGGGTAGCTATTAGCTCAAATATAATGTAGTACAATCTCTGCATTAGAGCCTGTTTAGACTACTAAAAATGTTGTGAAAACTATTTTACACTTCATTTGGAAAGTCAAAATGACGATATTATGCTTTCCAGGTATTTATACAATGCACAAAAAAGTTAAAAATGTCCTTGTTTCCTGACAATTCAGACAAACAAGGTGGGCGGAACTATAAGACCAAACTTCTTACGTCATCACATCATTATTCCAAGCCAATACACATTGAGTAAAACATCGTCTTTAGACCTCTATTACCTAGGGAGACAATGTGAGACAATTGACATTTTGACCTATTAAACAAACAGACCACCAACACAAATCAGGTGATAAGGCTTGTTCAGTTAAATACAACTATTGTAGTGTAAAAACACTCTTAGGTTGGAGCAGCTTCACTGTGCACCACAAAGCCACTGCAAGGTTTTGGAAGAATGTCTATTTCAGAGGGTGGAGAAAGGAAAGGGAGAGAGAAAAACAGCTTGAATGAATTAAGAGGTTTAAAAAAAACATTCATTAAAATGTTATCAACAGATCTTTAATTATCTCCGGCCATGATTAAATGCATTCAGGTCTTCTCTGTGGTACCCTGAAAGGATCTCCCAACACCATTTTGAAAGACCAATGGCTTCAGATGTTCTCTATCAAGCAGTTACACAACACAATAATGGCTGGGGTCATCTGAGGTTGTGTAATGTAGTGCGTTTCATGACCAATTACCAAGTTGTTGCATCTATGGGGATTTTAAAGAAATATGCAGACAAAAAAAACCAGACAAACCACTTTACTTCAACTAGGGCTGTCACCACAACAGATTTTCCCTACACGATTATCTAGGGGAAAAAATATTCACGATATCGTCATTATTGCGATATCTAGAGAAAATATGATTATTAAAAATAATAATAACGCTGTCGAATTTTTCTTTAAATGTATTTCTTGTGTGTTTTGGCTCTTATTTTATTACAAACTATAAAAATAAAAAATATTAATTTCTACAAAAACAACAATTGCACTTCATGGATAGTAAAAAAGGCAACCAGATTAACTGATGAACAAAAGATCCTTACAGGGCCAGCTCCAGGCATAAGAAACGCCCTCGACCGCTAGGTGGCCTCTAACTGCTATGGGGCCCTCGACTGATTGAGCAAAAAGGGCCCCAAATCTAATTTTGCTTAGGGCCCCCAAAATGCTAGTGCTGGAACTGGATCCACAAGGCCTAACAGAGATTTTGGGGAAGAATACAACATCCTTTTCTCTGAGTTAAGAAGATATAAAAACAGCACGTCTTTGCAGGTCTCTCCTTGGGGTTCAGTGTGGCTAACGAGTTGATCTCATTGTCACTTGCAGTTTAAGAACATATATGGTTTGTCTATAGGTGACATGAATTAGCTGTCAAAAACCAAGAGGAGTTTCTGGAAAAATACATTGTCATTTTTGCATAGTGAATAGTATTATACACATTATACCAATATTACATTTTTTCAATATCATGGTTGTTGTTAATACTGGCAAATGGTGACGCCCCTAACATCAACAAACTCCTGAGGTCTTTGAAGAAAATGCAGTTACACTTTTTATTTCTTTTACACCTCACAGTGCTAGATAAAGATCTGATAGAGCAGTATCCTTCAGCTTTGTGACGTTTCTAATGTACACACTGTATAAGCTTGGACTCTTCCTACTTCACATAACTAACCCATTAGCTCTACTGGTTATGCTGTTATGACACCACAACATTTGTTGAAACATTACATAACCAATTTTGCTTTAGAATATTCTGGAGTCCTAGGCATGTGAGCACCATATTGTTAAAGTATATACTATATAATACTGTGCATGGTTGTATCTACACGAAGTAAAGACTTTTGGACCTTGAATGGGCATGTTATTTCTTGAAACATAAAGAACAGTATTCACGTGTTTCTGAGTGACGGTGACTGAATGAATGTATGTCATGAATGTGTGTCATGAATGTAGCTTCACAATAAACCACTAACAACCTCCTTACCTTTACATAGTATTTGCATCTTACTTGTCCTGTTAGAGCTTGATTAGATAATATTCCCTCTCAAGCCTATGCTTATCCATACAATGCACAAATAACATTGAAATTGCGTAAAAATACAATAAATAAGTGTGTAATGACATAAAATAACTCAGTTAGACCAGCAGAGCAGTGCAAATATGGGAGCCTGCTGTGGTTGAAACCGTGATAATTAAGCATTCCTTTCAACTGACGCCAGCTTCCAGCTCCACTGATGAGTGCCACATCCATCGCTCAACAACAACGGTCCTAAAGGCTTAAGTCCGGTAAATCAAACACATGCAGCAATTATCTAAGTTTTAACTTTTGAAAAGACACCTTTTGTTTTGTTAATAAATCTTCCCCTTAATGCCGGCCACTCTGGCTCTTTATGGGATGATTTCTATCTGAACTTACTGCAAATGATGCACGGTAGGGATGTATGGCAAAGTTATGAATGCGTAATATTATGTGTTAAAGGCCTAGTGCAGACAAAACGTGTTTTTCCGTGTTCACTTTTTGTGTAATAGCTGTTTGTAAAATAATTTCAGCAATTTTTACGTTGAATGGAACTTTAGGCTTTGTTTGTAACAAATGTAATCTGATTATAATAGTCCAATGACTGTTCTTTTGGATACAGGGGTGAACCCCTGTTCATCTTATCTTATCAGCCAGGCTTTCCTAATTAGGTAAATAACAGTTTTCTAAAAGCATCTGAAGGGTCAATGGACACCAAGGGAAGTATATAGTTCTATAATTTGAAATGATATATATTGACTCCAATGGGTATTTAAGTTTGCAATAGCAATAACAAGTAATGTATGAAAGTATGAAACTGTATGCACTACTGTAAGTAGCTCCAGATGTCTTTAATGTAAATGTAATTACTGTGTTTTGCAGCAAGTGCCGTTTCCAAGTGAGTCAGGGAACGTGCATGACTTTTAGAGCCATTTACAAGTGGTCCCTCTCAGACAAGCACTTACTAAGTTTCTAACAGAACATTACAGACAGATAAAATAAAACATGAACTCCATCTGGAAAAGTACAAGTACCTAATGTTCAGTGGCAGCAACAACTTAAATATCACAGCAGGTCATCAATCAGTTAAATGTTCCACCATACCTGTTAGGGGCATGGGCTCACTGCATACCATGAAGGGGTGATGGGGCCTGCTGAGCTACTGTACAGTAAACCTCCACTCCCTCAGTCAAACAGTCTCCATTGTGTTCAGTCTTATGATGAGGGGAACCCCTATAGAGAAAACAGATTGTATCTCACTGAATAAAAATCCTACCACCTTTAGTTCCTTGACCATGAACAACCTTCACATTAGATGTTTGCGTAGATTTGTTGGAGAGTAAGTGGAAAACAAACTTTGGTTAACACTGTCAAGAAACTTCTGGACAAATGTTCAACCACACTAAAATTCCGCTATCCCTTGTTTATAATGCTGATAGTATGTCAATGTCTCTAATGAGATAATGAACAGTCAAGATATTTTATTATAAAGTAATGAACTTTGCTCCAAATGTAACTTCAGTAAACCTTCAGTCAGCAGCAGTAAATGCAAACATCATGCTAGACATGCTGCATGGAAATGGGTTCCAGCAGAAGCAGTAAGATGTTTTAGCAGCCTAAGATTTTGTCTTATTGCAGATTTATGAGAATTGTTCAGTGATCTAGCCAGCATAACATGAAAGATTTTATAAAACATACCAGAAACATTTCTCTTTCAGGTGTGTACTAATGGTTGTTCATACTTGGCCAGACAATTAGAAAGAACTTTCAGTATTTGTCCGTGGGTTGCAGCAAGGGTTGAGCACTTTAGCTGAGTTGTATTGAAGACATGTGGCCCCCTAAAAGGAATGCTGTCCATTGTGCCGTCTAAATGTAGAGGTTCGGACTGCTACATCAACAGTGAATGACTTCCAGCATAACACAAAGGTGTCAGGCACATCGAGGAGAACCCTTTTACCTTGATCATGCCTACAGCCTCAATCCATGTTTTAGCATGCACCATCTTATTATGAGTGAAACATAAGTTTGAATATCACCTGCTGCTACCACCTCCGCTTAGCTAATTCCACATACAACTTGATGCAAATGTTAGAGAAATCCTAAACATGCAACACACGGAATGATTTGCAACTGCCTGTGTAACGCCATACTGCAAGGCAAGAGCAACGGACCAGTAGAAATGACATGAACTTCTGAGGAAACAAAGCGCATTGACTAGGTGACATCAAAGGTTTTAATGCAGAGCAGTGGAAATAAGAGTACTTAACTGCATAAGACTAGTTGTCACATTATAATGAACATCATTACAATGTTTGTCTTATAAGAAATCTCTTTCTACTAGGCCTACTGGTTGGAGTGGTTTAGGCTATAGACTGTGACGCTAGTGAAACCTACACCTCAACTTATTTCTGTAGCTTTGTAGTAAGTCAACAAGCCTAGAATCCTTGCATGTTTATTAAAAGGGAGCGAGGTGGAGGGTACAGGCGTTTTGAAACATGGTCTCCGACAGCGAGCTGCGCATGTCCAGGCAGACCAGGTGTTCGCAACATTCTGGTTATGTTATGTTCAGCTGCGCTGAAACGACGCAGTCTGAACATTTTCGAAGTATACCGCTGCCGTTTGGCAAAGGAGGCTTCAACCGCTAGGGGGCCTTCCGCCTTCACTCCGTCGTGGACGGTTCTAATTGAGATAAATGACAACCGGTGCAACGTAACAGCAGTGCAAAAATGAAATGTGAACAAGACATTATTCGTTGGGGACATGTTTTCTGTTGCCCTGTTTTAATGATGAATTCATGATCACATTGTTCTTAATAATTACCAGTGCATTACCGGAGAGAGTGTATAGTCCCCCTTTATGTTATAAATGAGGACCACGTTTTCAACATGTGCACCTGGACCTCAAATACATTAAGAGCACCAATTATTCTTTCAAACACATTAACAAGAGGTACATTTGCATCCATCTTCAAAGGGTTGGCAGAGATGGAGCCAGAGATCGGCCTCCTCTCTAATCTGTTAAACGTAATTTAGATTTCGGAAACCAATTAGTAAAGCAAGTACAGACTCGTAATATATATATATATATATAAAAAAACCTTTCTATTTTCATGTATACAATACACATATAAATCATTAACAGCTTTAAGGGTGTTTGTAAATACTTACGTGTATAGATTAATGTATATATGTATGCATACTTGTGTGAACTTGTAGGTCTGTATATTTAGCAGGTACATTCATTCTCCGCAGTGTGACCACATGGACCCATATATCACATGCGCATGGTAATTGATGCAAACACCGGATTGACACCGCCGTGGTGTAAACGGCAGGAACTAACCTTCCAGCAACATAAGAATTGTCTTATATCAAAACCTTGTGTCAACTCTTCGGTCATGCAACCTATAAACAAAATGCTGTCATCTCCGTTTCATTTGTTGATAAATCTGAAATCTCACACTGATTGCAGCGTTGTTACTGCTCTCAGTCAGAAGATTCATACCATTGGCTAATCTGTGCCACCAGGCGCCTGCCACATTCCGATTCCGCGCATTTCCAAGCGCGCTTTTACGCGCAGTCAACCAGCTCAACAAGGTCGAACAAACGCAGTAAGTCAACAAACAGAATCCTTTCTCACATCACTATTGCAAAACAGTCACGAGTGAACGCACTGTGCGTTTGTATTGACCAATTGGAACCTCTATTAAATATTCGGACATGCTGTAAACCGACATTCATGTTGCGGTAATTTGATTAATTGAAGCAGACGATGAGGTAAAAAATTAAGTCACAGTTTTCCATTGTTGGGTAGCGAAAAAAGCCATACCGTTCTTTCCACACTGAAAAGGCGATCCTTGCACCAGGTGGAACGGTTTCCTAATCAAGGGCACCGTTTACAATTTACGCATAAACTTCCTGATGCCTCATAGGTGACAGCAAAATGATTAAGATTGTCTGTCTATTAAAAGAGTAAACCTATTACAACCTACAGAACAGTAACCCTGGCATATTGAAATGACGCAAACCCACAATATCGCACAATAGAATAACATGTAGGCTAACGCAAGACAGTTGATCAACGGAAGAAATGCTTGCTGTTATGGTTGAGTGCTTGGCTCCGGGATGTGCAATAACATTCCCATATATAGGACCATGGCGCCATGAATGGTTTGGCTACAAAGCCCAGCAAATTATTTGTATTTCCCTTTTGATATTTGTAATTACCAAGAGAATTATGGCTCATTTATACTCGTAAAAATTGTGTGTTGTTTTATTTCCGCGGATAATAGTATGGCTCTTTTAAGAATAGCATTGCACTTTTCAAAGTAAAAACATTACTGCAGGTAATAGAAAACCATCGTAATTATGATCAGTTGTATTTGCAATCCTGAATTTCTTTTTGGAATGCGTGGCTACGAACGAGATAGAAATCTCTCGAATGGAGGTTTTAATTCTTGGTGTCTATTCGTTCTTAAATGTAGTTATAACAATACTTCTCACAAACCTCGTTCGAAACTGCTTTACATAACTATCAAGGCTCTATAGGATATAACTGAAGTGGCATGTTGTGCCGCACCAATTATATACCACGTCTGGCAATGGCACAATGTACATATGACATTGGCTAAAGAACAAACCATATTTACTCCCATAATTAAACAATAAAAAAAACCGTTGTATTACATTCTTCGACTGGAAATGTAATGTACCTGTAAGACATTTCCTATTGTGTATTATGGATTGGTTTTGAGTCATTAGTGAATTCCCGAAATATTGTTTTATACGATCAATTAACCTTGCTTGTTGCGCAGAAAGTTCTGCCACTATACTGCCCCGACTGATGTTAATAAATTATATACAGTACCTTAAATTAGTTCATCTGAAATCCGTGACAAAATGTGAAGGTTAGTTGAAAAAGCGCGATTACACCACGCATGTGTTTTTATCATACTAAGCCTCATAAAAAAACATTTATAACCGAACATCGTTAAGCACTGAGCGATATATGTTATTGAGTTAATCACCTACTCTCAGGCTTTCATGCTCCTGGTGCCGTCGGTTTCCCTCGCCCCGTGTTTTCTAGCAGTTAGTTGGTCCGCTTCATCACACGGCTGCATGTCTGAGGACATGCTGGGGTGGTAAAGCTATCTTCTTGGCTTGGAAAAGTGGTGAGGGAGTGTAGTGTGTCTGAGCGTGTATGCCAGAGAGAGAGAGAGAACGGGGTGAGAGAGATATTGGAGGGAGGGGGTTTCCTGTCTTGCTTTGACAAACAAAACCGATTGTGATGTAAATTGCAAACTGCGTCATCATTATTCTACAGCAATTATATGTTTCCTGCTATGGTTTCATTGTATGTGTGGTTGTGCCTTACAAATTGTTGTCGCCATTACAGAAAATGTGGCTTGTGTTGCAGCGGGTATTGAACGGACGTTTCAGTACCATTGGACACTTGAAGCATGGGGCCAAAAAGCTAAGACAAAGTCAATAAAAAGGTACAACAGTTTATAGGTCACATCCGCACAGCAGGATTAAAATGTATTTAGCTTAATAATCATACATGTTGGTAGCTTAATAATCATACATGTTGAGACTGCAGTGGTTTGAGAAGTAGTTGTTTCTGGTTAATGCCCAAGTGCAGTTGAAAACTTGTTATATACATTATATAAATAATCTCAGTAATTTTTAGGGGATTTCATACTCGATGATCAAATATGCCAATCATTAGTATATATCTGTAAATGTGTTTCAGAACACACACTCAATCATACGAAACTTCAAGGGCCAAAGAAAACTTAGGTGAAACAATAATAAACTATACTGTATATTGTATTTTATATAGTGTATAGTATAGTGTATTCCACTTAATAAACACACAATATTGAATAAGAAATACAGTAATAATAAAAAAACAACGGTTAATATTGCGTGGGGATGCTTTTAAACGACTGTGACTTTAACAAAACCCCAGAACTATGCTATCTCACTCACGCTCAAGTGCAGCACTGACTTCGCACATACGAATTTCTCCTCCAGAGGGTTCAGATAACATCTAGCGGGCAGTAGCCACGCATTGTTTACATGTATATCCCATCACACAGACACATATTTGAACATGAATGTTTATATCTTGATATGGCTCTTAATTGTTGGCTGTTGAATGAGCACAAGGCCTATTGAGAAACATTTAAGGAAATCCTTTTATTATGAGGAAATACTGTTATCATTTGTATAGCTGAGATGTTATGGTTCAAGCACTGTACTTATATACAACCTGAAGGATGTGGGGGGTTGAACCATCACTTGTCAGCATCACATTGCCGCAGTCCGGGTGTTAACAGGAATGCTTGAACCAGAGTAGCTCCCACAAACAGTACCATTAGTGCAACCACAAAGATTGTTGTAATTAAGATGTTAAATGATGATAAAGTAGGACTGCAGAACACATTTACCTTGTATCACATCACCTAATACCATGTACAGGTATTAGGCACTCATTTTCTTCATCATATTGCAAGGGCAGCCAATAGCTTAGTAGTTAGGACATCTGACCAGTAACAGAAAGGTTGAAATCCCAGACCTGATAAGGGGAGAGATATGTTGTTTTGTCCTTAAGCAAAGTGGTTATCCCTCATTACTTCTGTAGGTTCCTCTTCTATATGACTAAAATGTAAATGTACAGAATGGTTTGATGTTTGTAAATTATTTTATCTTTGTGGGTGACCTGAGAGGCAATCCTCAATCTATTGAAAGCATGATTCTGGGTAAAAATGTTTCAGTGGACGCATTGAGCCTCGACAGATTAAAATTTCTTCTAAAGAATCAGAGAAATATTTTGCTGCTGGTAATGAAAAGAATGTTGTCTACTAAGAAAGGGCCTCTTTGGAATCTAAAGGTATGTAACTAATTGAATTACTAGAATAAGATTAGGGCGTGTGATAATTAGTTTATATGTATACATGTATGTGTGTATTTGTGTATGTACAATTTGGATTGATGCCATTGCGATTCCACTGGTAATCTCACAGAGATTAATCATTATTGCGCAACTGTGTCTGAACAGGACATTTTTTGTGGCAGGCCCCTAGTGGTTTTGTAGTCCGGTGTCTGTATTGGCTTGTGCTCTGGGGGACTTCAGACCCTGCCTCATGTGGGTGGGGCACCTTTTATAGCAACACGTGATAAAACTGCTGTTTGCTATAGGCTGCTCGAGAAGTATTCTTGTGACATATTTTACATCCTCCAATCCTCCCCGATATGGGACCTCAAGCTGGGCCAGTGAAGAGGGCTGGTTAGCCAAGGGTGAGATCCCAACTGTGCTATCAGGACAGCCTAAGACAGGAACAGTCGTGCATCTGGCCACAGTCCACAATATACTTACCCATGGTATGTTTTTACGTAACCCAGGAACTGCATCTGTGTTGAACAAATGGCACAAGGAGTAGACCAAGAACATGTGGTGCTTTCTAGGTCCGGGGAGGTTGATTACAAACTGCACATGTTGGTGTTACAGTCTCATGCGAGAATAGTGCTGGTTGTTTTGTGGTTTTCCTGGAGCGTGGGCCCCTTACATCTCAGAGAAATAAAAGCAATGGACGACACACTACTTACATTGTATTGTGCTTGTCTGTCTTTTATTTGTTCGTGTGATTAAGTTTGAGAATATGCATTCTGGAAAAGAAGGGGGGTGCAGAAATCATGCTAATAATGACAGTATTCACCATTGACTTATGATGCTAATAATGAAAGTATTCATCATTGATTTATGATTATGATGCTAATTATGACAGTATTTGCCATTGACTTATGCTAATAAAGACAGTATTCACCATTGACTTATGTTGCTAATAATGACAGTATTTACAATTGAGTTATGATGCTAATAATGACAGTATTCACCAATGACTTATGATGTTAATTATGACAGTATTCACCGTTGACGTATGATGTTAATTACAGCAGTATTTACTATTGACATACAATGCTAAAAAAGACAGCATTCACCATTGACTTAGGATGCTAGTGACTCCGGTATGTAAATATCCTTAAATTGTGCCACATACAGATCAGTTAGTAGCAAAGGTTGTGCAGATGTCCACACTTGTCCCTTAGAGGAAAAACTGTGATTCAAAGATGAAATTGGTAGATCATACCATTCAGTGATTTGAAGGAAACATTCATTGGTTGGAGCAAGGCTTGGGATTCTCTGCAACAGGGAGTCTTAAAACGCCCACAAAAACCTCCAATCCGTTCAATGTTTTTCTATAATCCTTACCTCAAAAGTGGCCAATAGGGTGCCATCTGGTATCTAAGCCTTCTAGTGTAATCATGTACCCTTGACATTTGATAATGGTAGATTATAAACCATTGGTGAGTCAGAAAGTGCTTTTATAAAACACCCAGCCTGAAACCCCAAAGAGCAAGCAACAACAGTGTTGAAGCACAGTGGCTGGGAAAAACGTCCTTGATGGTCGGCAAACCATGGATTGTTGGATGCTACAGAGGCAACTGATTTCACTGTGATCTTACTTTTAATTCTGTATTTTTTGAAAAAGTTAGACATTGTTTTCTCTACAGTTATTTAATGAGTAGTATTCATTTTAATTTGTTCCATTTATGAAAGTCAGAGTCTGTTTGTTAATTATGGGTTCATTCCAAAGCAAACTTTGTAAAATACATAACTCCATGAAGAGATGGACATGATATCTACTGGGGTAGTATGTCTGTAGTGGCATAATTGCTACTACTCTTGCCTATGGGAAACTATGAGCTTAATGCAAATTAAAACACATTCAAGAATAATTCGTTTGACAGTCTACTTGTAAAAATGACGACACGAAAATGAAATATGTTATAATTACACAATCAAAAATCTGCGCTGTTCCGTGGACTCTTACCTTTCAATGAGCAGTGAAGCAGTGTCACTGACTAAATTAATTGAGTGTCAAAGAAAGGCTTGTATTTGTATTAAATAAGGCAATCTGCCACACAAGCACATGAACTGTTTATCTTTTGGTTTCTCTACACTGCTGTGTTGTATTGTCTTGACATACAGCACTTCAATATTTGAAGAAATGTTTCGCTGTCTTTGATTTTACCTAGCGCCATCTTGTCTTTTTGTCGGCATAATTACTAACCAGCAGTTCTGCAGTCAAGACTGTGTAGGTCTGCCACCTTCTGTTGGTTCCTATTTGGCCCCCCACAGATACTAGGTTTAAGAGATGTGCACTTGTTTCTGATGAGCCCCCTTTCAAAATCCTTCTGCAGGAGTATTTCTTTAAAATAAAATTCATTGGAAAAGTCCAGACACATCCAGGTTTGAGAAAATGTAGCGGCGTTCTGGCTTCTGGTCCATGGTCCAAAAGTATTCCTGTCTTCCTGATACCAACGTTTGATGGTTCATTGAAAGTTGGAAACATCTTGGTATTTTTATTTTTTTCTGAGAAAGTGGTCTGCCACAGGGGGCAGGCAGACGACTGTGCAGGAGCAGCTTGAGATGATTTAATTTACAGTTCAAGTCAGTAGTGGTTGGAAACCAAGATCTTTCAAACTTTCCAAGGAAATGCTTGTACAGTAACACTTTCCAGAGAAAGGTTTGTGCCTGCAATATAAGACATTGCTTGAACAAGTATTCTGTAATGAGTGCTTTCAAGGCACCCCAGTTGACATGTCTGAAAAGGATATTTAATTGTAACTATTGTGCCTTTCTACACTAGCTTGGTTTGTTTATGGTCTGGTGTCAACAGTCATGTCTTTCACTCTTCTTTCATTAGATCGGCTTGGTTTCCTGTTTGTGTATATACACCCAGTTTCAGCAATTTAAGCTTGCTTGTCGATAAAACTCACCAAGTCGGTAAACCTGTCTCTTTTAAACACCAAAGCCTGTTGGTCTCCACTTTGTTCTCCACTACTCTCTCCAATTCTCCATGAACGTTTTGAAGCTACGACTCGCATGTTTGTTGGCTTCAGCTCATCATCATAATCTGTCGGATGGAATTTGTTCACCGTTCTAGATGTAGTCTTGCGGTTCTTCACTGGCATACTGTTCCAAGTAGTACAACTCGTCTTAGCTGCCCTCTGTTAATGCTGTCGAAAGCGTGTTCCCATTTGAACACCTTTTTCTCTGAGGGAGAGAAAATGCTTTACAAGCATCTCCATAACCTTGTTTAGCTGCCACTTAACTTGATAAAGATCTCCATCTGTCATGCCTGTATGGTCTTCACTGCTTCATGATATGCTGCCTGTGGCTGGTCCGTCCTTCTCCTCCTTTAAGCACAATTCTGGAGCGTGTCCTCGTTGTTATCGAAGTAGTGAATGACTCTGCATTCTGACTGATGGCTGAATTATGGTCTTCATACTTTAAGGAATCTCAAGTAATGACATCCAGACCTTCAGGAACGAGATATCTACATTCAAAATTAAAGTTAATTAAAGGAAATCCCCTGTTCTCATTTTTTTTATTTGAACTATGGTTCTTACTATTTCACTTTAAAACCTGCAGCAGTGTGTTTGTTTTCACTAGTTACAATGCTTTTTGAAACTGTTGAGACCCTCTGATCAGTATATCTTGTGTGGTGTTTGTAATCTTTTCAGGCATAGCATAATGCATACAGTGACTGTACTTTTCGGAATATTTACAAACATATCCATTTAACAACGTTTTCAATTAATAATTTGATAATTTATGTGTATGAAATGGGTATGTGGAATCCAAAGTAGGAAGTACTTGAAATACTGTTAAGAATAGTACTTTAAATACAGCGCAAATGTGTTTTCAATGAATGACCAAAAGAAACAGATTTCTTTTTTCACAACCCATTTTGCTCATATTTACCGAGGTGCCAATATTAGTGGAATGCACTGTTGGTCTTACATCTACAATTCTGCATTTGAGATTACATTTCTCTATGACCACATCACAAAGTTGTTTACTGAGGATCTCAATGTAGCGTGTCATTACAAATTATCATAGGGCCACCAAAGTAATTATTTCACTGCATGTTATGAAATGGTAGATGTAACCTTAACTGGTATGTCAGTTTACATGAACAAAGGTTATTCCATGTGTTGTATATTACATTTACTTTTAAATCAGGAAATTAGAATTATGTCATAAAACTGTTCTGGGGAACTACACCCAAACTCTGTCCAGGCTGTGCTACTAACTCTTGGTCATAACTCTCAGTATCAATGTTTGAGTACATGTTTGACTTTTACCAGTGTTTGGATAATTTTGTTACAATATTACCTGATTTTCCTTGGACAAGGGAATAAAGTATATGCATTGATGTACATGACATTTAGAAGTTTGCTATTTAAACTGCTGGTAATAGCGCAGCCATCTGGCCAGTAAAATGGCAGATCTCAATGGTAAGATGCATCATTTAGCCAATTTATCAAAATCATTCCTGCGGTGTCTGAGATAATTGGGCGTGACTTACGGGAACGCACTGATGGAGGCAAATTGATAGACCCCACCTTGATTTCATCATGGGGAAAGAAAACAGGAAAGGTTGATATATAGTTGCATATTTGCAACTATATATATCATAAGTGTCACACACCCGAGAGACAGCTTAAACGTTGGCTTGAGTGCACCTCATTTAGGGGGTAGATGAGGGAAAAACCTTTCTCAGTTAATGGTCTTTCATCGATTTTAGGATGTTTAAAAGACAAAAGCATGTGAAACAGATTAATTAGATGTTATTTGATGGCGCATGTATTCAGCGTAAGGCTATTAAATAATAATGTATTGAGTTAATTAAATAACAAATAACATATTTTAATTGCTGCCTAAAAAAATCCTAGAAGTGAGCAGGAAGAAGATTGTTCATGAAGAAACATTACCAGTATATTGTCGCCTTGATATTGGCTGAGGTCAAATTTACATTTAACCAGTGTACTGTCGCCTTGATATTGGTGACAGCATATTGATGAAAGTTCAGATTTTGTATTTTTTTAACCTATATGTCAACTGATATATGCCATATTTATCCTTTAACCCCTTTAAATGGAAGAAAAAGGTGGGAATAATTTTTCCCCCCCAACGTTACACTTCTGTATTTCGTAAAGATATGAAAACTTTCACCAGCCGATTCAGTGAATGGGTTCTTGAAGTAGCCCTGTCTGCAGTGGCTTCATGATTGACATCAGGACATCATTATGGTGCTGTTCCAAACACTCCCAAACGCATTCAAGTGCTCACCCCGGTCGATACGTTGTGTTAGAGATTACTGGACACTGATTGATCCTGGACCTATCAGAGAGTAGCTGTCAATAAATGGCTCCGGAGAGAGTGGAGGGAGTTGCTCTTACAACAGACCCTAAAGCAATGCTTTTTCATGGAGATGAGGAAACGATTTTGAGATCAGTTTAATTGCTAAAATAATCATGTAAATGTCAGGTAGAACTCGTTGGTTTTGCTTTAAAATTTATCACAATTTAAATACAACTTAATGAACGGGTCTGTTAGATCTGACATCAGCTGGACGCTTTGACCTTGCACCAATATGTTACCAGAAGTGTCTAATCTTTTTTTGGAAATGGTAGTATCATCTTTTTTCATTGATCCTCCATAAGTATTGTTGCTTTCACAAAAATGTATCAACCATCGACTGTCTGAAAAATCATACATATCTTACATACTTAAAAACAAATATTTACTAATATTTAACACATTAAAGTATCCTTTCCCCGAGGTCCCAGGTGGCTGTTTGTGCCGTTCCGGACCGTTCTTGGCCCAAGTCAAGCACTGTGTGAGACTCCGACCCAAAATTCTCAGCATATGATGTAATAATTGATTGATGAATGAGCTAGGCATTGGAGCAGTTTGTCTTATTCAGTCCTGACAAGTCAATGACAAACTGGGCTGACTCAATCCACCAGGGACCTCATCAGCTGGAGGGGTGAAGAGAGTAAGAGAGAAAGGGCTCGTATAATATGCATAAAATATTAGGAATTATTATCAATAAAGAGTACCTGAAAGCCTTGGACAATCTACTGACAAAAATGTTATCTTTAGGTTGTCAATTGCTTATACCCGTTACTGAATAGACCATATTAATTGGTTCATAACAGAATCAAACATTTGCTTATAACTGTCAACAAAATGACAGAATGCATTTTTGATGAAAACATAAAAATTATTCATTCATTTCCATTGGATATACAGCTCTTACTGCTTTGAAGCATGACCAATCACATTTCCTTAAGTCTCCCTCCAGCTAATAAGCGCTGTGCTGAGAACAGCACTTGTGACACATCAGGCTTTAAGGGAAAATCCTTCCCATGTTTTTATATTCTCCCTAAATAATTATGAGTGATTGGAGTTGCTTTAGACATAATTATGCATCACTGCAGCACTTTTAAGATTTCATGCTGGAAGAGTTCAATCCATAACATCGTCGGTATATTGAGACTGCAGTCTGTTCAAACAATTGCTGGAGTATATTGCAGCAATTATTGTGGCCTGTGCGTTTCGTTGATTGCTCACCAAACTCATGGCATGTGGATGGTTGTCCATGTTCTTCAGCCAGGTTTATTTATTTTCTGCGGCTTTGTAAAATACTACAGCCTGACTGGAACCCTTATCAAAACTGGATTGGTACTAGTTGTTTTTTTTGTTATTATTGTGAGATCACTAGCTAGCTAGTCTTTTGACATTATAAATCAATGTCTGCTTCTGATGGATGACGTTCAATTTTAGATCACTATAAAATGACAATGAATTCTAGATATTGTGGTTTGCTTACAAACAGGAAATGTAGATATGCTCATATTTGGGGAAGAACATTGCTTTCTTTTGCATTTGCGTTGCCTTGCCCTGCAGTTATATTTGCATAACTAGCTATAATTGGGGTACATAGCTAGTTTTTCAAGCATTAGTTCCTACAGATGTGTTTCACGTGATTCTGGTGACTTACCGGTAACTGTACACTCTGCTTGTGCTGTTTTTGTCTGAGGTGTGTATGCAGCAGCTGTTAGCCTGGGGACAGAATAATTTACTTGCCAACATATACTGTTGGATATACTGTTTTGTCACATGTACTTGGCTTGCATTAACCGCCTGATGTCTCAGACCCAATAATTCCATCAGATGCAGAATATCTTCTTTTGTGATGCTCTGCCAGACCTGTACTGCAGCTATATGCAGTAGTTTGCTTAGATGTCTTTTTGCCTTCAGTCTAAGCTTCAGAAAATCAAAGCCATGTTCAGTTTAATTTACATCTGAAGATTGAATTGGCCAGGTAGGACTTTTGTCCCTGAAAAATACATGAATGCCATAGCAGTGTGTTTTGGGTCATTGTCTGGCTGAAAGGTACATTTTAAAAAATGTGGATGCATTTGATCCAAAATGTTGTTTCTAATCAGCCAAGGTGTTGTCTATTAAACAATTAATAATGCTATGCTATTAATTACTTTTTGCAGGTTTGAATCTCACTTCTATTAATATTTCACCAGTATTTTACCAGTATTTGTCAAGCACTGACCATCACTCTATTTTGAACACTGTTTAATTATCATTTATAGGGTGTTTATAATGCAATTACAAATGTTTAAGTAAGCAATACTTTTGTCATATAAACCTTTTGTAGATCCTTTACAAATTGTGATAAAATGTCCTAATTTTGTGTTAAGGTTATGCACTGTATGTGTTTTTTACCATAAATTTTAGAGTAATGTTGCAGTGTTCAACTGTTCTTAAAAGCTTGTTAGAATGGCCTAACTTTCTTTATGGCTCATTTTTATATCACCACTTTTGAGTGTTCATCTTCAATGTTTCTATATGTCCTCTTTGAAGTCTTGACTTGTGTCTACCATTGAACCCTTGATCAGTTATGAGACTGGAAGAAATAGGCTGAGATCACTATCTTTCATTCACCATCTCTGATTCTATCTTAAATATCCCTACACTGGCTTATTAGCAATTCTTTGGATTTAGGGCTGTTTTAAAGTAGTTAATTGAAGTGATAATGAAAGTAGGTTGGACAAAGCACTTAAATCTTCCAACTAGGAACATGAATCTGAATAATGTTGAGTGCTCAGGAAAGACCTCTCATCTTTGTTCGGTTGTTTCAGACCCGTGTACAGAAAGGACAGGAAGAAAATTGTTTTTCAGTGTTTACCATGCTATAGTAAAAAAAGGTAAAAGATTTGTGTCTTTGTGAAGCAGTGGGTATGGTCACAAACCATTCTTCTGTCAAAGAGATGAATAGAAATATAGACAACTGTCAACTTGAGTGTCACTGTGCACGTTATATCTTTGTCATGCGAGTGAGTGGCTGAACCAAAGTGCATGCACCCCAGACCTGTATTCTTATGGTTCATTGTTTTCAGGAACAATTGGAAAGAGATACATACTCTGTATTGATTTCTTTGGATGATTAGGCTGTTTTAGGATTGGATTGGTCTGTCATATACAATATAGTCAAGTTATTTGTCCAATAAAACGCCACGCCCTCCATCCATGAATATTTACAGAAGAGCCAAAAAAGCCTGTGTTGACTTCTTACTGTGGAGGTAATTCAGGCAAAGCCTGGCACATCAACTTTAATATGTTTTGTCCGGACACTCTGTGATGACTTAAGACAACAATACAATGCATATAATAGGCAATTTGGCCTTTGCTCCCCTCCAAGCTTAGTGATGTATCGGTCTGCTAACCTGTCTTATCTGCAGAATTTGAAATTACCACTGTTGTGGTATGATATTTTGGGGTGCTTTTCCCCAAAATGTTTAAAAGAGTAAGCCAAGTTCTGGACTGGAAAGCGTTTTACACAGAAATTCTAAATTAAGCTTGCCTTTTTGTCCAAGACTAATCTTTGGTCAATTTACCACCCACTGTTGTGCAAAATTCGAAGTGTGTCTGTACATTTAGGTGATCTTTACAAATATAAACTCTTTGCTTTGCCGTTTAAATCAGCCGCAGAAGTTGGTGCTATATTTCACAGCAGACTGCGGATATAGCCAGATATGTCTACAAAACAGATTCTATGAATAATTAAATGAGAGAGCCCTACTATCTCTTTGTTTCACTTTCCATGACAAGAAAATCATCTAATTACTAGACAGAGCAGGAATTTAAAAACACACTAAGGATTTTATGGCATGCAGACTTGCATATAACTGGAAATCAACTGTGTTATTAATACAGTTGTGTTGATACTGAACAATAACTGTAGTTCATGCTCTCAGCTTATACTTCATTAAAAAGTTCTAAAATTCTTTGTTTACCAACTACCTGACAATATTACAGAAACAAGACAGTAGCATTAGTGATGATTGTTAAAGTTAATCATTCAAGGATGACATGCTTTCAGACTCACAAATGACTAACTCATAAATATACAATGTTCTTTTATGCAAAATGTTCCATATTTTCTCTTATGTATCACATGTTCATTTGGACAACCGACCGGATATGTAAATGGTGTACATGTTGTCAAGTTGTGATGTACAGTATATTAGTATTCATTTGAGACGAAGGGTCAGGTTGTTGTAATCAACCCCATACTTAAGGCCTGGCAAACTGTATATGAATCATGAATGACTGGATTGGAGAATGAGAGCAAGAAAAATGCAAAGTCCAACATTCACAGTCCAATAAGATGTGTGCTACAAACAGGAGCTGTGGATTGTTGAGTTTCAGCCCAACCTGATGTCCCTCTGTCTAAAACGAAATAAGGAGTAGCAATCGATTGGGCCAAGTGGAGCTAGGCAGGTGTAAGGAAATTGAAAATTATTCCTGGTACGGGTAGTAGGAGTCATCCTAGACAGTGAGAGACACATTCATCAGGCTACCCCGAACTTGGCTGAAGGCAAAACAGAGCAATAGACCCAGAAGCCTGATTTGATCAGCCTTTCTATGGCTGGGATTGCAATACCAAACAATAATTCACAGTGGCTTTCCATCACAAAGAAATATGAATTATTGTTCTCTTTATTCTCAAGAAAGATATAAGATACTTTATTCCATTTTAAATTCCATTCATGCATTTTTCTATAATAAACAAACCGTGTGATGTGATATGTATCAACAACATCGATACTCCTTGTAGAGGGAAGAGTATGGCATGTTTATGTCCATTGTTAAGGTTGCGCAATATGGACAGTGAAGTTGTATTTCCAAGATAGTTGTTGAAAAGATGTTGTGCTTGACCATCAATCACTTGGCGTGATATTGGTAATGAACAGCGAAGGCGGGAAATGCGATGGCAGGCTCTTATTTGGCACTAATTATGCTGTAAATGTGAGTAGTAACATTACGCATCGTCAAGAGATTCGAAAGGGAAATTATGTGGCACCATTAATTGGGAATTAGGTATTTGGTCAAGCTCTGCAATTTATATTTATGGACAGATTTCTAGTGTCGGCCACCTTATTGCTTTATTACCCCCTGGGTTTAACAGTCACAGACGTTAGCAGCATATTATTGTTATTGGAAAACAGCAGTTTCGTAACTATTACTTAATATAGTAGGATACTTGACAAGCGATCACGAGGGAACCTAACATATTTATCTTTCTTTTTATGAAACTCTTGAGTGTTTTGGCTCTGAATGCTGCAGCTAATTGCAGTTATTTGTGTGGTAGGGGCTCCAGTGCCGGTCCTCTGGGCTCCTCGTAGTAGTATTTACCTGTCTGGAATATATTTGATGTTACATTGAGGAGCCGTTAGATTGGTTTACTGAAAATCAAATTAACGTCCATAATGAGCTGAATTTTGCTGTAATGTTTCATGAATTGGTCCTGACTGCTGCACTGAATCTGGTAACATTTTGTTATCCTTTTCATGCCAGGTGTTGCCATTTCACCAAAGAGCTCAACATATGGCATCGGTGCAATGGTGAATTTACTTATAATGTGTGTTGGTTATTGGTACTGTAGGCTTCAAAGCTTTGCTCTTTTCCTTCCTATTTTAATGTGGTTATGCTGTTGTTGTATTTTGTATGCAAATTATACAACCCAAATACATTATACATTTACCTTTAGAAAACATTTACCTCTTTATAACATTTATTAAAACAAATAGATATTAAGTGCAACAAAATATGTGTCTTCAGAGAACACAACGAATAATTGACAGTTGATTGTAATGAGTAATTGAAGAGTATACTCTTGCTTTAATTAAGTTGACCAGTTATTCATGATGTTATAAACATGTATGTTAAAGTTTAACAAACTTAAACCTATTGTGTGCAACCACTGAATTTGAGTTTATGGAGGAAATGTTAGAAAATAAAACAAATAAAACAAAGAAGTTTCCGATGCATAAAAAAGTCACTTTGGATTATGATAAAACTGGAATATTATTGATAAATTCAAATTTGTAAAAAGTAAAAATAAAACAGTATCCGTTTTGATATACGCCGCCCAAAGAAATAACGGGATCATCACAGTATTAAACCAAGTCAATTGAACTTCTGGGATATCAATCTGTCCAGTTAAAAAGCATAAGCGATTCTGTTTTGGTGCAAATGAATATGACAACAGGTCCACTGGAGAGGCAACAGCAAGACAACCCCCAAAAAGGGAATTTCTCCCTCCTCATCCCTCCTGACTGATTCTTCTCACGTTCTGCATTTTGCTGGTGTCCTTTTGACTACTGGTAGCATGAGGTGGTACCTGTAGCCCATTCAAGTTTCACTGGCAGTCCAGCTCCTGCAGGATGGCACATCCATATGTGCCGTTGCAAAAAGGTTTTCTGTATCTCCTAGTACAGTCTCAAGAGCACGGAGAAGATACCAGGAGACTGGCCATTACACAAGGAGAGCTAGCCAGGGCCAGAGACGGGCATCAACCCAGCAACAGGACCAATATATGCTCCTTTGTGGGAGGACCAACAGGAGGTGCCCTGCTAGAACCCTAATGTCCTCCATTTTTCTAATCAAACTTCATAAGGGTGGCCACCACAAACTGAATATGTAAACATTTTCTTATCCTACAATGCATGGGCAACGCAAGGACACATTCAGTTGGGCAAAACCTTTTGGAGTGTTCTAACATATATTTTGCTCTATTTCAAAATTCTTATCTGCAGCACCAAGAACATTTAGCTAACAAACGTGACCCTGTGCTTAGGGCTGTGTAATGTTGCGTAACAATCTACCCATTGCAGCTATATCGCAAAAGTGTTTAGTGCAAAGCCAAATACAACCACTCCATCTACTAGCTACAGTAGTAACATACTGACAACAACATGTTGAAAATGAATTTGTTTAATGACTTCTGACAATTTGCAACTTATTCTTGTAGTATACTCATTGTTCTGTAGGCATGCATACTCGAATGTTAGCATATGTGGTAGATGTCCAGAAAACTTGTTCATTGTTTGTTTTCTTGGAAAATTTCTAAGTGACCCCAAACTTTTGAACAGTATTGTACATCAAAGGTGAGTATACATTTCAGATGTTGCCTGCTTGTATTGATGGAGCAGAATTGCTGATTTTCCTCTGTTGTGGCTTGGAATAGAAGGAATATGTCATCAATGAAGCGTCTCTAGAGTTTGATATGGCACAAGAATGTATTATTGGGGCCAGGAATCCCATTTGTCTCAAACAACCCCACATCCAGATTGGCATAGTTTGTGGGCCATGGCTGTACCATTTTGTTGAATGAACATGTCGTTTACATACAACCGTACACTTAGTATGGACAGTGCTACATGATGTGATGACTGATAGTACTTCTATTCAGTTTACAGCAGAGGAACGTCAACAATTCCTCACATCAACGCAACTAGTGATCTAAAATTCAAGCTCACCTTTGATGCTTATGTTACAAGTTTTCTGGACTTTTGTGAAAGGGGAGTGTAGCCCTAGATCTATGCAGTAAGCCATGGGCAGGAATTACATGCATGAAGCTTCCATCCTGTTAGACATTATTTTCAAATAACAGGATACGCAGTAGGCAAGGTGACTATGAACGTCACATTGTCTACTTCAGGCAACTGGTTGCCCACATCAATGAATGTGTGACACAAGAGATCAGTAAAAAAACGATGAGTGCCCATGACAACAACACTGCCAAACTATCTCGACCCAAATGCTACTTTTTTGCTCCATGAAGTATTGTTAACGTCTCAATCGTCTCCAATCTCCTGTCCTTGATAAAGGCTGGTAAGGGTCAGAAATACTTTAAGCAGATGTAGAACTGTCTCAATCATTAAGAGATTACAAATAAACAAGATTCTTTAATTGTTTAAAACATGGGCACAACGTAAGACATATTCATCTTCTCCTTGGAAAGATTTCCCACTCCTTGCTTCCTCTCTCCTTGTCTTTTTCTAAGCCTAAATGTTTTTTATTTAGATAATAGACGAAGACACCAGGAAGGGGGACATTTTCCCGCTTTGTTTGCTCCTCGTATTGTCAGGGTTTCACCATGGCCTGGCTCTATTTCGGACCCGACTACCTCATCTGGTGGCCTATGGGCGCAGTGCTCATCACCGTCACACAAACACCCCAGTCATCAAGCACCTGGTCTACTGCTCACACTTGTCCCTCATCAAATGATCACAGTCCCTATTTCAGTTCCCATTCCCCATTGACCAGCGTCAGTTCAAACAAAGTACTATGCAAGATCTCTGCAACGTATTTAGTTATTGGCTCCTGCGTTACATCGCAGCATTGCGGCTTTACAGCCTTTTTTCAATATATATAGTTATATATATCGTCTTTACACTCCTGGACCTTTTTGCCCAGCTTGGTCATACGAGTGCTATGTACAAGCTAACTCGTCTACCTCTGAGCTTCCCTACACCGGCTCACTGTCCAAAGAGAGTTTTCCCAAGTCGCGTGTTTGGATCCCAACCATCGCTCTGTTCACCCGGAATCCTTACACGTATCTTTTCTTCAAAACCCAATTGAAGTGAAATCCGGAAGACCCCATCCCCTGAGCCTCTGTACCAATGGAAACATTACTGCCATATAACTGTGGCTTACATAGTTTCCTTTAGGATTTGGTGTTGTGCTGCAATATGTTAATGTAGTCATCTTATCTGATAACCTATAGTCTATGAATATTTAATGCAAATTAAGCCTTTATTTACTTGGCTGCCAAAAAGATCTTCATGAAGGTTCTACTAAGTAATAAGGACATTCAATGCGCTGGAAAGTTTAGGGGATCCCTAATCATCCCATTGTGTAGCTAAATTCTCAATAGGAAGGTTTTTGCAAAATGATGATCTTATACTGTATATGCTTATGTTGTATAAAACCAATCATGAAACGTTTAGCGGAAACAGAATGTGTAGGGTAAACATTTTTATGTCCACAGAAACGACTATTGCCTTTCAATGATTTTACAGACAAAACTAATATTAATGGGATAGAAACATGTAACTTTAGATTAGTATTAGTTAAATGAAAACAGTCTGAAGTACATCATGTGTGAATGCTGTTCAAAAATGTATCTTTAATGATGTGGCCCGTTTTTAAATACCTGCGTTTGAGGTATCAGCGCAGAGCCCAGACACATTTGCTACTTCACACAAGTTTTTTTCACCAGCCTGGTTTCATTTAATCTGCTACCAGTTGCATGGAAGCTGAAATACTGAACAGCAAAACAGCCCTTGAGTCCAGTGCCTCAAAAACACACCATCTCAACCAGTTCTTTGAATCAATATGTTTTGCGGGTACATTGCATGTATATTGATATTGCTTGAATGCTCTCAGTCTAAAAGAACCCTGGATGACCTGCTTATTTTCACTTGTCCGATAGCACCCAATGGGTGACCAATCTGTCCTTGCTGCACCAGTGAACATTGTTCCAATAGATTTTAGTAGTTGTCCATATGAAACCTGATGTACACAATTCCCATGCCATTGGATTGTGATACTGTCTTACCAGGTTTATGTCTTTCACTACTTTGCTGAATGTTGTAAGATGGATAATAGCATCGGAATGTAGTTTTCATCTAGTTCTAACCAACCTGTGGGTAGACACAGAGTATGGCAGTCAATTAAGACTTTTTAGTGCCACTTTATACTCACAGAGCTCAAGGATGCCCTTGACCTTTGTCTACTCTTATTATAGATAACTCTCCAAATCAGCAGGTTATTCAGCTTCCTACTTGTACTGTAATGATTGTTTATGCATGTTCCCTTCATGTTATTTTGTTAAGAAGTAAGGTATGTTTGTGGTTGTGGCAAGTTAATGGTTGGTTATTTGTGTGGGTGAGGGAATATCCAGGCAGTTATCGGTGGCCTTTTACTTTCACAGCAGAAAGAACAAAGTTTAAAAAATATTTAACAAAAATGGCCATGCCAGAAATAATTTGTTATGCACTGACGTTCTACCAATTAGAAGCTGTCAGACTTGCAATACTGTTTACATTGCATATCAATCAGTTTGTGTAGTGTGCAGCTGGTGTCCCCTGTTATGCCACAATGTACAGATGGTTTTGTGCTGATTTGGTGCCGTTTATTTATATCCTCAGTGCCTTCTTCAGTGTGCACTGACCATAATCAGCATTAATAAAAAAAGGTTTTAAGTGACATACTATGTTTTGGCTGATGCTGGGATACAAAGAACATTCCAAATTATAATTGCGCATCTTGCACAAAGAAGACTTTTCAGCATACTTGACAAGGCTTGACAATTGCTAAAGTTCTGTTATTGTGCTGATCTAGTCATTTAAACTCTACACCGAATAAATTGTTCCCAACACAAAACTAATTTTACCTTGCAAATGTTTACATGTCCGTTTTATGAAATCAGATATCGAACAGAGTGAACTATTTGTTATTCAGTTAAACAAAACACTAACAGAGAATTGGTCAGTGGTTTGAATACTTTTGTATGGCATTGTATTTCAATTTCAGGTACCAGGGGATGTTTTGGCAAATGTGGTTGAATCCAGGTTTCAGTTGCTGTGCAATGTTGAAATCCTTCCTGCCAAAGATGAGTAAGCATCCCCTGGTCTAAACACAAGGACATTTTATGTGTGATGTCACACAGTAGTGTAGGACAGAAGTATACTACACATGGTATATTTGTTTGTGCAGGTCATGTTTTGTTGTGAAGAATGTAACTCAACGAATCTCATGATATAGATAGTGTTTTACCGTGTATGCCTGTTTTATGTTTTAACATAATTGTTCCATAAAATCTGAATGTTTCAAACCATTTGGGAAAGCAGACAAATTGGTTTTATCAATAGCAATTGCTTTATTATAATAAACACAGAATCGTACTTATTTTACTTATTTTAAGCCATCTTAGCCTTTCGGTAATAGTGAGACACTATAGTGAGACAGCCCAGTGTTGACTTGATTTTGTTTGTGTTGTTTTCCCTAACTTGAAGATTAAGCCTTGCATAAAATAAACACTTAACATAAAATAGCTTTACGAGATCTTCCCAAGGACCACCTGTAGTACCACCTTGGACACCCAGGGTGTAGCCGACATATGATTGAATAACCCTGGCATCATGCAATAACCCCATGAGTGTTAGGCTTTAAGCAACACAACTTCCTCTAGAACTACAGTTTACAATAGTCAGTTTTATCACTGATGCCTTTAAAAAAGAACTGTTGGAATCTTACGGAAATGTTAATGTTCAACACCTCAAGCTTGTGGTGTGTTTCTGTAAAAAAAACTAAATGTATCTCCCTCTTGACAGAACACTAGAGAAAACATGCACAATGGGATAATCGAATGTAACTGTTTTATTTGATTTGTAATATAAAAATACATGTGTTCAATTGTTTGAGGAAAACTAGATTCTGCAGCTGAGGACTTGGCAACCCTCAGGGCCTAATAGGTGACTTGTACAGCCCAGCTCTGACAAAAGACCAAAACCACCTCATCATGGTCTTCAGTTTAGAATATTTGTTTAATCTGGACCTGGGGGAAATAAAAAGTGTAACACACCACTGTAAGCCTCCCGGGACTGGTATTGCCCATTCATTCTTAATTACACCACAGAACTAAACAAGCAAGAATTACTGCAAGGAATAAAAACTATTATTACATTAGCATTTTAGCAATTTAGCTGACTCATATCCTGAGCAACGTACTTTATTCATACATTATTCATTGGATACATTTTCAAACTATGTTAGGTGAGAGGAGAGAGGATGAATAAGCCATTCAAAATGTGTGGTTGATTAGCTGGCCATGATGGAATGTTTGGCAAGATTGGAGATTTGGTTAACACACTTACTTTAAAGAAATGCTATGGGTTCTTTAGTGACCACAAGAATGCATCCAGCAGTATCTGGTCTCCAAACCCTGACCCCACCTCGCTTTAGAGGCAGGCCAGCTGTGGAATGCAGGGTGCTATGCTGCGGGCCATTTCATGCCAAAACATAGAAACTAAAAGAAATAGGAAGCTACAGCCTGCTACAACTTTCTTTTAAAGTATGCTAATTACACAATGTTATTTACAGCGGCAATAATGTTTCAGCCATGAAAGCAATTAGGATTATCTGTCTCAGTCAGGGACATAATGACAGGTTTTTGTTCGACTCCGGCCACATTCTACTTATCTAATTCACAGATGGGCAAACAACTGACTGCCACAATAGCCGCCTTTGATGCTGAATCTACGGGAAGAAACGGACAGAGATGAATGGTGCGGTGTTGTGCAGTGGCTGGGGTTAAACAGCGGTTCAGCCTCTTCACAAGGTAACACTCATCAGCATCAACTTAATGGAGTAGCAATCACCACTTCACAACACTAATGAAAAGGTGCTTCTAATGAAATGCTCTATAAAACAAAAGCCATTTGCAGGCATTGTCCGCATACTGTAGTGGCTTGCATTTTTTTTTTTTATGCTCAGGTGACAAAGATGATTTGTTTCTGTAAAAGAAGTGTAATATTCATCTTCACCATTTTTTTTCATGTGTGTTAAAAAAAGTAATCTCATGAAGATTTTTTCCACTTTAAATATGGAACTGCTTTTATGTATTCCATGGTGCTTTTTTGCTGGGATATTTGCATTTTACAGAATGGCCACTACAGTAGGAGGTTCTCCCCTGAGGACTCTAGATCAGTGGTTCTCAACCTGTTTTTTAACCCTTGGCCCACCTTGATTGCATAACAAAAGCTGTGGCATTTCTAACATTTTTCTAATAGAAAATACAAGCCTCTCATGATGAAGAATGTGTGTCCCTTTAAGAATCCATTTTCTGCCTTGGTGGAACCATAAACACAAATCTGTTCACATGGCAGAGGCTGTGGCATAGCTAAGCCTAATCAGACTTGTGTGATCTCATTACATACTCTCACAGGCAAAGTAAAACGGTACAAATTACGTGTCAATTGATGCAAATGTAAAAACAGCCTGGGCACAGTTTAATTAAAACAATTATACAAAGGTAGCCTTGCTTGCTTTTAAGAGACAAGATAGCATTCATGCTGGTTGTTCTAGTGGAAGTAATACAGTTGGAACCATGTGCCATTTGATCAGCACTTGTGCTCCAAAGGGCTGGTTTTGTGTGCATTCCACGGGTCATGTTTTAAAGTGAGAGGTGCATTTAAAATGATGGACCTGTTTTATTAATTTCACTCATTATAAAACTGGTGTTTTTCCTCATAAAGCCTTTTAAGTATTTAGTCAACAATGGTATTAGAAAATGTTTTTCTTCCATTACTCGCTCATACACAAGTGTTTTGTTGCCGCATAGCTCCAGCATTATGGGTAGATGCTGTGTTTAAAGTGGTGCAATACTCCAGCTATGAAAACAATCCAGAGAATTATTTTTTTTTACTGTTTTTGGTGGACACTGTTTTAGATGTTCAGCTTTGGGCATTTCTACAGACAAGTCAGTCTCGGGTTTTTTCTTCCTTGTGGTTTTACTTTTAAAGATATTTTGGTTATCCTATTTCTTGCTTTCCCTTTTCTGATTCCAAATATCAGAAGAAAAACAAGGATCTAAAACAAGGTTTAACTGTTAGTTGTTTTTTGCTGGCAGTTTACATCAGCCACACCAACAGCTTGTCCAAACCGGCCTCTCCCATGTCCATTTTGTCTTTCCTGCCCACACTATATTAATTTGAATGCAATACCGCAAAAACTTAACAAATCCACATGTTCCAGAGACTCCTCTGATTCGAATGGAGCAACTGATGAGTTTGTAGCTCCAACCATTTGGTCATGGCATGGCCAAATTCAATCACGTCCAGGTGAGGATAGAACTGCATGGGTTAAAGTTGCGTTATGCCGACTGGCACTAATTGATTGTTGGCATTCTGGTCCAGACTCTGGGTGAAATAGGAGTGCTCTTTCTATTTCTGCATTGATCCTTCCCTTAAAGCCCCTTTAGGCTTGTGTGGAAATCCCTCTAACTTTGTTGTGAACCAACTGGTATGTATCATCCTGGCTTGTGGTACCAGTGTTCTGTTGTAATTTCTGGAACTTGCTGGGCAAAAAACTATTATATCTCTTTTTGTTCTGGATTTGGTGGGTATATTCAGTGGATTAGCTTGGCAAAATCCTTCTTATCTCTGGATTCTGCTTTTCCCTAAACAATCTAACTCGAATCTAACACAATTGAGGCCTTTATAGGGACTTGTTTTGAAGCCTTCCATACGGGAACTCTATCTTAGGCAAATGATAGGACCCTATCACTTCTTAGAATTGAGAAGGCAAACCCAGTCGTAAGCCTCCTCTGGTTGACTATTTCATACTGGGTTTTCAGAGATATCACTTTGTGTGCTTTTAAGCATTACGTCTAGCTGAATTCTCTCTCACAAACTGTCTAACTATGTGCTTGAGTTTTTCCTCTCTTGTGTGCCTCTAACAAGTGCCAACAGAGAATCCATCAACCCGGGAGCTGGGGGATAGGCAGAGCTCATCACAGACTACCCAGGACCCCTCCCTTACTCCTTAGATTAATTAGGGATGCATCTGTGTGTTCATCTTTGAGTAGGGAATGTACTTTCTATTATACATTCTGATAAAATGTTTCCCTGCAGCTTTCCCCTATATCTGTTTCCACTAGAGTTTCAATAACATCCCTCACAAGTAAAAGAAAAATCTTCGGGCTGTTGTTCAAAAGTGTCAAACTACCGATTCGCCTTGAGTCACACATTCAGTTCATTTTATTTTAGTCCATTAAAAGTTATTAATACACTTGGTTGCAGGTATGTGATTCTGAATTCTTTACAGTTTTTTTTCTGTTATCTGAACATACCAGTTCCCATACGAGAATTATTATCTTCCATGACAGGAAGGCATCCAAGATTGTTGTTGGAGATTATTCCCTATAAGCTTTTGAGGGTATTGTGATTCATTTGGTTTGAAGGAATATTTTTTCATGTAGTGTGACATTTCTCAGACAATATTGTACACATATATGTTGATAGCATGATTTAGAATCAAATCACTGAAAAAGAGGCTTAGAAACCTTGAATGCAAAATTATTTTGAGCATCGTTTCAAACCTGACTTACTATCTTGAACATACCATACACCAAGCTCTACTTCACATCTTAGCAGGAGTAGACCTCTGACATACTATCTCCAACATACCATACACCAAGCTCTACTTCACATCTTAGCAGGAGTTGACCTCTGACATACTATCTCCAACATACCATACACCAAGCTCTACTTCACATCTTAGCAGGAGTAGACCTCTGACATACTATCTCCAACATACCATACACCAAGCTCTACTTCACATCTTAGCAGGAGTAGACCTCTGACATACTATCTCCAACATACCATACACCAAGCTCTACTTCACATCTTAGCAGGAGTAGACC
>JACXGK010003787.1:0-42545 GCA_016801125.1 Novumbra hubbsi
ACGACAGTGCGCCTTATAATCCGAAGCGCTTTATATATGGATTAATTCAAGTTTTGCTTACTGACCTCTAAGCGATTTTGTGTGGTACAAGGCGAAAATACGGTAAATGAAACTGTAGGGATATCTGTCCATTTAGGATGCATTAACAATTGTAAATCAATGAAATCAGTTTTGGTGCAAATGAAAGTGACAACAAGTACGCTGGAGATGCAACAGCAAGACAACACCAAAAAAGGGAATGGTTTTACAGGTCGTGGCCACAGACCACACCTTATCCTTCCTGACTGATTCTTCTCTAGTTTTGCGTTTTGCTAGTGTCCTTGTCACTACTGGCATCCCATTCGCGTAGCACAGGTAATCCAGGTCCTCCAGTATGGCATATATCTCCAAGTACTGTCTCAGCAGTGTATTTCTGGTAACAAGCATGTTACGCACGCCTTCTTGTAAAAGGGAACGCAAACGCCCCCACTGCACATAGCTCCTGCGGGAGCTCATTGTAATCGCACCAATGTAAAACGTTACCTCGACTTATACGGGGTGGGGTGCAGGAAGACACATTATCTTTTGACTGATTTCAACATCCAGGCTGGTTGAGTAGATTTTTAGTCTAACTCAATACTAAGCTACAAAGCCAAAGTATTTCTTTCCTTTTGTCTCCTCCAGCCACAAATGGCAAATTAATTTGCTGTCGAAGAGGTCAAGTTTATCCTAATGGACATGGCAGACAATGACATGGTTCAGTGGGCTCTGTGTCATTGAGGATGGGAGCCATGTCTTGAGCCTGAGTAGTGTGCTAAAGCTTCCCTCCAAGCAACCTGACAAGGGCTTCCACTAGATTATATAAACCTTGAACTTCTACGGGCAATACACAAATGATCTCTGCCAAATTAGTAGTTCGTTCTGGAACAAAGGAAGCTGTTCTGAAAGAGAATCTTTGTTGAAGGATATGCATCATGACCAAAGCACTTCTCTCTCTAGTTATAAGTGTGTTTTCAGTAGTCAGAGACCATCCGGTTTACATCTTTGTATAAACTGAGTTTCAACAGTGTCTAGGACTTTAAAGAGGTCAACTCTGTAGTGGTTCTTAGCAGACTTTGTTTGGTATTCCTGTGCTTCCCACTTAAGCACGTTGATGGCGGTCTAGTCTAGTCTGTGGTACTTTACTTGATTCCTTTCTAAGGACTTAACCAGGGTGTTTGAAAGCTTTCATTGTTTCTCTTGGATTTCAGAGAGGCTCTGACGGAATTAACAGCAGCCCTCATTCCAGTTTCTGTTCTCTGAAAATATCTGTTCTGACATTCACGGCTGTCACAAACACAAGTCCTAGCACTGTTTTACCTTCCATAAATTGCACATGCAAACCATTAGCAGTTGATGCTGTGTTTGACGCACCAGAAGCCATTTCCTTTAAGCTTGCCAACACTGACTCATAATGATTTCGGATGTTATGGCTTTTTTCTGCGCTGTCTACCTGGTTGGACAGAGTGTTTTTATAGAACAAGAAGGCACGTTCTCTGACCGTGCAATGTCCTCATACGTGGCTTCAAACTTCCCTGATTGTCGAAACAGGAGCCCCAGCTGATGGACCCAATCCAAGGATTCCTGAATCAAGAGGCTGTGGAAGCTTTTTGTATGATTAAGTTAACCCTGTGTGCACCACAGTGAACATCAAGCGCTAGGGGCTGTTCCTTCTTTAATGGAGCCTGCGCAACGGGATGCTTCCCAGACACATTGCTGCACCATCATAATTCTGCCCTCGTAAACCAGGGAGGGGTAAATTCAATGTTAACAGCACATCCTTGGCTACTTCTGCTAGTCCCTTTTCTGTCGTTTCAGAGACACCGTACAAACCAATGAATTCTTTGTGTGGAATCAAGTTGTGATGTTTTAACCCTATCTCAGACATGTCATCACCAGTCACAGTTGAAATTAGGTTCAGATGTGCACTGCATTTTTTGTTTTAATTGGCTAGAATAAGATCACCAATCACTTATTTTGTCATCTAAACCATTTCTTTGCATTGTGGGTCTTGCAAAAAAAGCAATTGGAAATGCATTTCAGATATATGATAATGTAAATTTATAAATTGACTAGTACTACCATGATGTTGGAAAAACCTTTCCAATCTGCTCCACTAGACTGCCTTAAATTAATACTTCTCACTATTTTACTTGTTGGTTTGTGGCCTCACCCTCTCTCTATCACTCTCTCAATCTCTCTCTCTCTTTCTCTCTCTCTCTTTCTCTCTCTTTCTCTCCCTCTCACACTCTCTCGCTCTCTCCCTCTCTCTAATTCTCCCTCTTTCACTCTCTCTCTCTTTCTCTCCCTCTCACTCTCTCTCACTCTCGCTCTCGCTATTTCTCACTCTCTCTCTCTCTCTCTGTCACTCACTCACTCTCTCTCCCTCTCACTCTCTCTCCCTCTCTCTCTTTCTCTCCCATGCTCTGCCTTTCTGACCAGTGTTATGACTGCCTCTCCCCTGCATAATGTAAACACACACTGCACACCCCTAAATTCAGATGCTGTCCTTTTATCAGAGATCCTATTCAATGACGGATTGATGTATGTAATGTTTGACTTGATCTATTTTGGTGTGGCACTTGTTTTACATGTTGGTTTGTGGCCTCTTTCTCTCCCTGCTTGCCTGTTTGTTCATGTTCATCACTTTCCTGACATGATCATAGCATCAAACAAATTCTTAAATTCTTAAAATATTAAATACACTTTTAGAGCCCTTAGCTGTATCTAGATGATTCAAAACATCTAAACCACACAGCCAGAGGAATAACTTAAGTGTTATGTAGCAAGAAAGGTAACGTTTGTTAGATACAACCTTGAAATACAGATCGCTAGCTGGGATCGTCTCAATACATTCAAGATATCATGCTTTTATGTTCTATAACCATGAAAATGTATTGCCATTTATATGTTGAACATACTAAGTTGTTGTCAACAACACTTTTGAGATGAATCCACTTTGTTAGCCCGCACACTGCTCATAATGAAAGCGTGAATAGGAATGTCAAGTAATGACAAGTTTCAACGCATCATTCTTTTTAAATAAAAGTATTACGCACGAAAAATGTATGAGGGGGACCATTTAACCCGTTTCTAAAATTGTCTCAACCAAATATGCTCTCAGTAATACTTAAATACATAACCTTGTGTTTTTTCATTTTCCTAAATACTCAAATTCATGAAGGACAGTAGGCAAAATGCTGGCAAATGTATCTAAATATGGGAAACGTAACTAATTACCATTGCATTTAAATGTGTTTAGTTAGATTTTTATCTACCTCATAACTGCATATACTGTATATTGAACAACGTCCATATCCAGCCATCTATACATAGTTCATCTGCTGAGCGCACTAACGTACAGTGAGATCATCCTAGTGAGTCAAGCACAAGAAGTAGGTTATGTGATTTGTTTTTGCGGCAAGAGAAGAGTAGTGAGTAGTGAGTAGAGCCCCACTGGCTGTCAGATCTTGGCCAGGTCAGGCGGCGTGGACAGACTGCTCGGTGTACAACTCCATGTTTTAGTTTCTGTCCAATCTGGACTCTGGCAACGGGTTCTGTTGGCAACCACATGCAAACGGAAGGCAATGTTTTAAGCTTCAATTCTGTGAAGGATCAACATTACATGGTCCCCTGAACAGACACAAACACTGATACAACCACCCACCTTCCCACAGGCAGATAGACAGCCACGAACTGACACACAGGGACAGGCAGAGAGAAAAAGACACACAGAGACAGACAGACTTGCATCCTTGCTACATCTATTGTGTTCTCAACATTCCAGGTAATCCTTGTGTGGTCTTGACCTCATGGCTTGGGTCCCTCGCTAACATACCTAATCCAACCGTTTGGAGACCTACATCCTCTAAAGAAACTTTGGTTTCTTGGTATTTTTCTATTGCATTCCGCTGGGCTTCACTGACATTGGCACACTGCCCTCTCATTATTTTACAAGCCCACAAAACTCTGCCATTTATTGTCAACCTTTGTGTTTTACACCTTTGCTCTTTGATCAATCCACGCTTAGTGGATCTGCTAGTCCCCATCACCTGCAATAGCCCTCACCATATCTTCTTCCCTCCAACATAAAAAATGACCTCAACTCTTTATTATCCTACCATTGCAGCCCGGTTGATATATTCACAGTGCTGGATTGTGTAAACAGTTTAAACAGTTTAAAAGTTGTTACATTATAAATGCTATATTTTCAAGGCACACAACTAGAGGTTTATATCATGTTCCTGTGATCATTTGTTTTGTTTGTTTTGTTCTGTGTACCGTCTTTCTTGCATTTGCAAGGCCTTGGCCAGGCAGTCACTGAAAATGAAGAATTAATTCTGAATAGACTTGGCTGGTTAAATAATGTTTAATTAACTAATACAACTAATATACCTAACCTGTGATCACAGTGAACATGGCATTGGAATAAATGGGGACAGGTGTAACGTGGGTAGGCAGTGCAAATTATGAGACCAGCTTTTCTGTGCTGTGGGGTAGGAATAAACATGGATTAGTGGGAGCTTGTTCCCAAGGCCCTGGGAGACCATACCCCAGATGTCGTCCTTCTAGTTTGTCAAACGAACAACAAAACTGCAGCGTGAAGGAATCAACACATTTTGGATGGACATTCTCTGGAGCAGGAATCAGAATTAAAACGTGTGTGGCTGCTATGTCAATTATTTAATTAAGCATTAGTTTACACATGCTCATCTGTGAATATTTCAATTGAAGCACTGAGTGGGAAAACAATGATTTAATAGTAAAAGCTATATAAAAGTAATCATGAAATAAACTAACTCTGGTGTTACTTTTGAAGTTTATAGCAGCGGTCGATTATATTCTACTTCTCGTCAGTAATTTAGTTCAGACTGTGCCGAAGTTGTGATACTGAGCATAAATTACAGCAAAACATTTTGAAACCTTGGTGTTGGAGACACCAGTCCTACCCTATAACACATTTAACCATGCATGTCTCTGCTGTACCTACTTTCGTCCTCCACTTCAGGACAAATATTAAAGCCTCTAATGTAGGACTTTAACTGAGAAGGACATAAGGGGACGACTGAAGTAATCAGTAGAGTGATTAAATGACCCAGAGATTGGCTATAATAGCATTATTAGCAATACCATTTAGGCTGCTGGAACATTAAATAGAGGTCAATTTCACAGCAGCCTGATTACCTACTGCATAGGTGGAGAATTGCCTTGACTGGGAAAATAGCACCTCCAAAATACTTTTTTTACTGTGTTGGAAAATGTATCTTTTGTGTAAGATTGCTTATTCCTTGTCTTGGGACACCAGCATGAGTATGGACCGATGCAGGGCATTGTGAGCCTGATGAGTCTGGTACTTCTGTGTGGCTTACAAAGCACATCCCTTCTTGCTCCGAGTACCCCAACTAACTTCTTCGGGCTCTACATTTGAGGGGTGGTAGTGGAAGAGGTGGGTGGTCATTTAACCAAGGGGCTGCTTGCTAGTTTAACTGGGCACCGCACCAGACCTGAAGGGCTGAAGCAGATTGTTGTGGGGTGGGGTGGGGGGGGGGCGGGGGGTAGCTTGGGGTATGACAACGATTGGCTGCAGTTCTGACAACGTGTGTTTCTTCCACCCCAGCAGCATACATGGCCGCTCTTCTGGACACGGTTATGCAAACTCATCAGAACAAACACAATTTAAAAAAATCTATTTAGGGAATTTGATCCAAACCTGGACATACTCCAAAAAAATCCTGAAACCTCATGACGCCAGTGTGTTTACTCACCGTATAAAGCATTTGTTTTTTTGGGGGGGGTGGGTGGAGTTTACAGTTTTTACTATCCTCTAGCAAACAGCGATTGATGATTCTATTTAGTTTTTCTGTTTATACATATTTTTATACAAACCGAGTGGTTTGAATCCTACAAATGGTATGTAATGTCCTAACCGTTTTATACGGCTCATATACCAAGATATCTGCCAATCAGCATTTAGCACTTCAGCACTTCTATCTGGTTTATAAGAGATGGTATACCACTAGTATGACATCACCCAACTTTTCAATGTTCTAATTGTGTTGTGAACAGGTTTATAAGAGGTTTGTGGTATATGTCCAATTTACCACAGCTATGGGGTGTGTCCAAGCACTCCGCAACGTGTTGTGCCTAGGAGCAACTCTTAGCCATGGTGTATTGACATATACCACATTTCCACATGCCTTCTTGCTTGCATATGTTTCTGTGTATATATCTGTGTGGCTGTTTGTGTGTGTGTGTGTGTGTTTTGTATATCAATGTACAAAAATCTGTCTCTTATCAAATTCACTCCAACTAATTTCAATAACATCAACTGAAGGGATAAAAAGAATCTGCTCAAACCTCAATATTCATGTCAGGTTTTCCGAATAAATAATGTATGCTTTTCTTTGCCAGTCTCACTTCTTTCCCGTGTTCACTGCCTTATTAGAAAACACAAACATCACTATGCTAACTTAAAATGATTTGAGCAGAAATCTGCACGGTGCTGGTCTGTGAGCACAGGTCCCACTAGAGGACACCTGGCCCTCATGCCCCCTTCATGGAGTCTCTGACAGTTTGGCCGGCCGGAGGTACTTGTTTAGGGCTATGGCAGCGCACGAAGGAGCTGATGCTGGTCTTGCTGCTGGGTTGCGGCCCTGCCCAGCAGTCCTCAGGTAACGGCCCGTCTCCTGGTATCTCCTCCATGCTCGTGGGCCTGTGCTGGGAGACACTGCCATAGTTGGTGCCATAGTGCCATGCTCGTGGGCCTGTGCTGGGAGACACTGCCATAGTTGGTGCCATAGTGCCATGCTCGTGGACCTGTGCTGGGAGACACTGCCATAGTTAGTGCCATAGTGCCATGCTCGTGGACCTGTGCTGGGAGACACTGCCATAGTTGGTGCCATAGTGCCATGCTCGTGGGCCTGTGCTGGGAGACACTGCCATAGTTGGTGCCATAGTGCCATGCTCGTGGGCCTGTGCTGGGAGACACTGCCATAGTTGGTGCCATAGTGCCATGCTCGTGGACCTGTGCTGGGAGACAATGCCATAGTTAGTGCCATAGTGCCATGCTCGTGGGCCTGTGCTGGGAGACACTGCAAACCGTTGTGCAACGGAGGAGGACCTGGACTACCTGTGCAACCTGAATGGGCCTCATGTGGCAGGGACACTAGGAACATGCAAGACTAGAGAAGAATCAGTCAGGAAGCAGGAGAGCGCAATTGTCTGGAAAAGAAATCACAAGGGAATTGACTAACAAATTAAGTAATATGAACACATGTGAATTCACCCTCCTTTATTCGTGAAGATAAGTACATTTAATGTTGACACAACAACCCAGGAAATGTATTCAACGGTTGATTAAAATATAAATATATATATGTTATACTGACAAACGGGGACGTTTAATTGAAACGTTTCTGTTATTTGTTATTCGTTTTTTAAAATAACTCTATTTTTAATATACCTGAAACATATGTTTCTTCAGTTAGATTTTTTCATCATACTGGCAGAAGAATGACTAGACAACAAAGATCGTTTTAGTGTACTGAAAATGCCCCCCAAAAATGTAAGTACAGTTTTATTGCACTAATTTCTACATACATATCTAACAGTTTACTAGATTAACTCTTTTACGTGCCCCCTAATCTAATAGTATTAGATGCTTAGCCTGTCTGGACCAGTTGCTAACATATATCTCTCTTACTCTCACACACACACACACACACACACACACACTTACTCAGCATAGAGAAGTTAGCTCACAGATTCATCTCCCAGCTCCATCTGTAACAGATTTCAATTTGAAAAATGAATGTGTTCATGCAACACATGTTAGAGCATTGAACCAAACTGAATTGCATTTAAGAGTATCTTTCCTTTACCATATTGGAGCTCATGTAGCTCATGATATGGGTGTCAAAATTGTCTGCACATCCTTAACCTGGATGCAATATTACCCATATTTAATTGGCAAACAAAACGGTAAGGAGGCAAATAAGTAAAAGCCACCAAACCATGACAAATAGAGCCTATACAACAAACCCCAAATAAAGGATTAAATTGTGTTTTACTTACAATCAGTCTTCGTAGCAGTCAATATTAAATAGGGAGATCATTTTACTTCTCTATAGTACATGCAATGTCAATTTGAATGTTGAATATAAACTATGCCCTGTCAAAATTGCATGCTTTTACTTTCACTGGAGTGCAGAAATCTTTTTACCACCAGGATGCCTTCCTAACAAATAGGATGTCCCATCAAATGAAGGTGGGATGTTACTCCTGCAGTATTGTTTACACAGTAGTCCCATGTCAATTATTCTTTATTTGTAAATACAGGTCAAAAGGGAAAAAAGGGCATTTAAAATACAGCTGTATTGAAAGCGTAGTAAATTGAATGAAATATGTAAAATACTAATAATATGTTTTAATTCATATAGAAAGCTGTTTTAAGTGATAACTTTGTAGGACTACAACCTCCTGAATAATCTTTATTGGCTTATTATATCATCTGATATATTTCCACTGATACTATAGTTTTCCATTGCTCTGGGCCAAGTGTGTGCACTTAAAAGAAGTACACAGAATATTGTTTTCTTGTCAATGCTAGGCAGGACTCAATGCAACATTGGGAATGTTGCTGCTTTCATTAATTATAGCTTCTTTGATTAATTACACATGACTGATTTTTCCTACCTTTTTTATGAAATGCTGAACGCTTTACCCAAACGTGTTTTCAGCCTTAGGATCATTCACATAAAGTCTCATTCCCTTTATGATATTTAATTATGTCTGCCTGAATTCAAGCATTGCTTGCAGGAATTTTACAGGGGGTACCTTTGTCAAACATGTTCTATTTCCCGTCTTCGGTACCCCATTATTTGAAAATGCTGTGCGATCCAGTTGAACATTGTAAATGAGCTCATAACTCAATGCTCTTTGCTTGTGTTTTCAATCGAAGCCCCTGTAGCCTCACCCTCCCATTGGCTTCTGCTCTATTTATGCCCAGCCAATCCTGTTATGGCACTAGGTGTTGAATAGAAGTGGTTGCCTGATCTTTCTGAGGTGACAGATGCAAAATGCATAGCTCCAAGGAGGTCAGTACTCACACACACACACACACATACATCCTTACACAAACAGACACACTCACACTGCACACATTTCCACGTCAGGCCCCTCTGGCACAATGCTGTCCCCTTGAGTGTCTCCCATATTGATCACCAACTACAAAGCCTAATATGTGCAGACATCCACAGGGTCTACATGAAAGGGGCTTTCACCAACAGATAGACCTGCCCCTGAAGCTTTTCACCTTCAGACGATAAGATGCACTGTTGTACATATATATTTTTGCTTTGTTACGGTTGTATAAACAGTGTACTCACAGATCCCACCACTGCCACAAGCAGTATTATTTTTGTGTTTAGATGAGAGCAGCGATAAAAACGGACCAATTGTACCAAGCAAAAGTAAAGGTTGACTTGATTAAACACACAGTTTATTAGCACCTCAAAAATTCATTGTGTTTAGTAATGTGGCCTGTCAGTTTAGAGGTTCATGTAGAAGGGGGACAAGTGCATTAACAAACTAAAATGCTTACGAAAAAAAGGGAAGGCTTAAGTCTTTTCACACTGCTTAGGTTTGAGTGGCAGCTACTGAAGTGACCCAAACGCCAGTCTACGGATACATAGGCACATCTGGTCCAGAATAATTCACTAGAATGGCATGACCCTAGGACACGCATGACATAAGTTGCAGACATTCCATGAAGATAACTTGGCAGTTTCACTATTATGGAATTGTCAGCCAAAATGTAGCACCTGTTCAAACACACACTGTCAAGATCGTTTTCACAAGATTCAAGAACAATAAAAAATATTGTGGAGAAATATTACTTGAATTATTTTGGTCAGTACCTAATGCCCACATTATTTTTTTGGAGTGATTAACATTTTGGATTTAGACATTTGCCGTTACTACATTACGATATTTGTATTCTACGTACATTTGTGAGGTGCTTTTATCTTATTTTGTGACCCACTTCAAAAGTCTAGATTTGTACTAGACAGTGGTAGCACATCCATTAGGGTGTTAGTGTAGGAGCCTCACCTTAATACATTGCTCAAAATAATAAAAGGAACAGGTATTCTGGTGTTCTTTTGCAGATGCCGATCGAGCTGCATGGTGCTAAGCTGTGAGCACCGGGTCCCACTAGAGGATCTGGGCCCTCATGCCACCCTCACAGAGGATCTGGGCCCTCATGCCACCCTCACAGAGGATCTGGGCCCTCATGCCACCCTCACAGTTGGGCCCTCATGCCACCCTTCACAGAGGATCTGGGCCCTCATGCCACCCTCACAGAGGATCTGGGCCCTCATGCCACCCTCACAGAGGATCTGGGCCCTCATGCCGCCCTCACAGTTGGGCCCTCATGCCACCCTCACAGTTGGGCCCTCATGCCACCCTCACAGTTGGGCCCTCATGCCACCCTCACAGAGTCGGTTTCTGACAGTTTGATCAGAAACATGCAGACCAGTAGCCCACTGGAGGTCATTCTGTAGAACTGTCCACTATTGTGACCGTAAGGTGGTCCTTAGGTACATGTATGCCTGAAAGTTGTTCTGTTTCAGCCTAAAGAGGACTGAATAGTTGACGCTGATGGATTTTATTAGTGAGTAGTGTCATCCCCTCGACGTCAGGCAGGAAGTGTTCTGCCTTGCTTTTAGCTCAGACCACAATTTATTGTTCTTGCCACCACTACTGGCCAATGTCATTTTTATTGTGTTTTTTATTCCTTATTTTACAGTTTTACTCCTTTATCTTTTTTTCACGCTTTGAGTCTTCAATAAACCCGGCGCTAGAAGGCTATTTCCTGACTTGTGTCATCTGTGATAGGAGTTTGGTTGGCTGTCTAATATTAGAGATGATACATGACACTTTTAGGAGGACTGTATACACCTATTGCTTTTTTTCCTTATGCGGTTTTATCATATTTCTTTTGGTAACATAATGGTATTTTTGTGTTGAAAACTAATGAGAAACATCCTAAAACAAATGTCCGGAGAAGTATGCAATAAATACCACATTTTAAGCTGCCAAGTTTAATATGAGAACTGACATGATGTTCATTCTTCCAAGAGAGTAAATAACTCTTGTACTCTCGGGGCATTAAAACAGTGTAGGTAATGATGAATGGTGCCGCTAGCACAGGGTCTTTAATGGATTAGTAGGATTTTATGGCCTGAAATAGGCTAGCAGGGTGAACCTCATCACAAAGTGGGAGTCATTATACCGTCTAATCTTTTCAGCCACTGATTGCTCACAGCATTTAGAAAAGGAGTCCCCCTTTATCTGCTCCAAGTACCCATTAGTGATGGGGAGGAAAAGGATGTAACACATCTCTTGATGTTGTGTAGTCTCGACGATATGACGACATTACAATGCCTCCACAGTCCACAATACATCCAGCGCAGTCCATCCACTTCAGTGCAATTTAATTTCAGTATCGTTAACATAAAATGTAAATACCGTTTTCGATTCACTCCAGGAACAACCTACTCTCGCTGCGTTGTAGGACGGAGGACATGCGGGTGCGTTGCTATGGACGCACCATTCCCTGACAATGCTGTTTACATGGTAACAGGCGTGCGCTCACTGTTACTGCTTTTGTTGATGTTGGAGGACCAGACTTTATATTTTATCCAATACACATCTAGCGAGACATCATCTTTAGACATCGCAGGAAGTAAATGTCAGGAAAGACACCCGACAGCACTCCAGGAAGCGCATCTGGTCACAAGTTTTGTTAGTCACGATACCACTATAGTAGTGTACCAACGTTGGCGTGCACGTACTGATAGATGTTGGGAGATCCAGCGGGTGCAGTTATCAGATAGCAGCTTGTCTCTTTTATTTTTGAAGGAGTGAGGCGAGGCAAGTGTCATGCTTAATGCTTTTCTGCAATTAATTTCAGCCATTTGCCGTAGCAAACTGAAATGAGTGTTGAACGATTGAAGTACAGGGTTTAGGATGGGCCAGAGTGAGATATCTGTCAAAGTGCACGTTACTATTGAAGTAGCAGATATTAAGAAGTTAGGAAAGGTAGAGGGGGAATGTAACAAAAAAAAGTGTCCTTGGCAATATGTGAAGGATTCTGAATATGTGAAGGATTCTGAATTGTGAATTTTACTTCAGAATGAAAGTGAGATCCAGTGGCCACTCTCCTTCACTCGGCACACTGACACCAGTTCGTTAACATCATCACACGTTTCTGCTCTCTGCAGAAGAACTATGAATTCTGCCTTGTATGTTGTCAGTTATTGTATATGGATTTTGTACCCACCTGTATCGTTTGTTCTAATTTCATGCTTGGCACGTTTAAGTTAATTCAGAAGAGTTCTCTGTTCTGTCTGCTGAACGTGTCTTGACTTCTCCTACAAACGTGGATTTTCTGTCTCTACTGTAGAGCATACGTGGAACCCTCAGTCTGGCTCTTCATTGTCTGCTCCTTCATAGTTCCCTCATAATACCCTGAGGGAACAACTATGCCAGGCAGTTTATTTATAGACGATTATGAGGCATTTGAGGTCCACAATTTATGATCATGGGAAATGTAGTGCTGTGGGCTTGGTAGACCGCTAATAATGGAACGATTGATCATTAATAATGTTAATAATATTTAGATGGCTTGATGTAGAAGTATGCCAATTAATGTTGTATTAATTGATTCGCCATTGTACTATTCTCTAAGAAGTAGTTGACTGATACTACCTATGAGGATTTACAATACTACAACAACATTCTATTGCAAGGACACTTGTTATAACAGGTGTCGTAGGGCTCCTATTATGCACTTTATCTATTAGTATATGTCTTATGGACGTGTTCCGTTCATATAGAAGTAGGTCAACGGATGTTTAATAGACAGATGCTCATGCATGAGATCAGACATTCTTTTTATCATCAACATGGCACAAGTGAATTGTTTGGAACAACCTTTCAAATCCATTCGCCACTACATTATGTCAGGTTTATTGCACTTACAAGAAGAAGCTAGATGTTGGTTCACAGTTTTTGTAATTTTTTTTGTGTAACACTCACAGAATCAATTATGATAACAAAATGCAATCATCCATTTCTTAGCAGACAGGGCACTGGCTAAATCTGGGTTAATTGAGTTGAATTGCAGGGGGTATTCACGGACCTCCAAGGCTTGAACCATTGTTTTCACCCTTAGACCTAGACATTTAGACAGTTGGGGGAACGTTTGCGGGAATGGCAGTGGGTCCCTTGGGATGACTCAATCCGGAGACCCCCAGAATCCCTGCCACATAATGAGCAGTAAAACATGTCTTTGGCTTTTGGAAATCACTTAGAAGGATTCCCTACCCCCCCCCCCTCTTTTCTAATGCACATCCCCAGACTGGCTACAATTAATATTTAAAAAACGAATTACCCCGCTGAATTATTTACAGCTGCAAAATCTGTTAATGGGGTCACAGGCTAACAATGAATTGGGCTTGGTCTGTCATGTGTTAGTGAGTTTCTCAGCCCAGCTGAGCTTGATTGGTGCGCTAGGGGGCCCCTCTTGCTTGGCCTTTACACAGCCCATACAGTCGGCCACGCCCCCAGACGACTGGTTGTTTTCCGCAAGGAGTCTGCATCTGAACAGATCTGAAACTTTCGGTTTGCTCCTACAAAGTGAGGGATTGGGCAAGAGCCTAAACACCTTTCAAAATGAGCATTTGGCTCTCTGAAGGGTTACAGATGATTCAAAAACTCTTGATTTGACGTTGTTTGTACGCCACCTAAACGGGTGCTATGGACGTAGTCTTAAGACTGCTAGACGCAGTAGTTAGTGATAGTTCAGCAAAACAGTTAGGAAACCCACACTCAGGGAAGGGGGCGCCTGTGTGGGCATCAGGTGCATTATGGGATGAATTTGTTTTCACTAGAATATGCAGATGTTGTTGTTGTTGTTGTTGGTTATGGACTGCCTTTGTTGTCTCCCCTGCCAGTGAGCTGTAGTCATGCATATGATGTTTCACAAAACAAAGTGCGCTTTAAATGCCATCAGCATATTTCTCACGCATGTGAGATGTAACGCATACACAGTGTGTGGGATTGTATGGGCTAACGTTGCCAGATCTTTTGCACAGTCCCATATGATTCTGTCTGTAATGAGTAATATCACTTCTGAACAGAGGTCCTAAATCACAGATCTGACATACAGCACTCAACTGAATATACAGCACAGTATAAAAAACCTGGCATCTGAAGCCATTTTTACTGCCATTTTAAATCAGGAAGCAATATCAATGAGAGAGAATTTGTTCCAAGAAGCCAATTCAGATTTAGCATTTGCCTTATTCAGCCTTACATTGTTGTTTCGAGGAATATGCCAGTAAAAAAACAAAAAAAACAAAGACCACTTTTCTTTTCTACTTTCAATGTGTGTTCATACATTTCCATGTTGACAACCACTTGCGTGTTGAGTTGAGCTGTATTTTATGTGCATGTGGAAGCCATTGCTGAATGTGGCTGATGAACAGTGAAATGGCCGCGCTCATTGGGGATATGCATGTGCTCTGCCCTGTGCTATGAACAGGCACAGGTCATATGGAATATGGAGTTGTCACCCAATGGTGCTCTGGCCTGGCATGTGGGTCTCTTTGTCTGATTATGTATCAGAAACTCAAAATACTTTCAGGCATCAAATATAATTAGCTGTAGATTATTGCTATTGTACATACATGCCCCAACTCTCACATATTAAACTAATTTGTTCGTTTCTTTTGTAGTCTAACAACATCAAATCAAGTCACAGTCACAACTCCATGTTGAATGGCATTTCAGATCCCAAACCTTCTCAACACCGATGGTTCTGACCTTTTTAGACTGGCGTTGTCACACACGTCATTCAACACACCGCAGTACGTTTTAGACTGTACTGTACTGTTCTGACCTTTTTAGACTGCCGTTGTCACACACGTCATTCAACACACCGCAGTACGTTTTAGACTGTACTGTACTGTTCTGTGCTTTTTAGACTGGCGTTGTCACACACGTCATTCAACACACCCCAGTACGTTTTAGACTGTACTGTACTGTTCTGTACTTTTTAGACTGGCGTTGTCACTCACACACCACAGTACGTTTTTGTTTCAGCGTGTTGCTACTTGTGGCCTCCATAAATCATCACCCGACAGCAAACCATCTCACCCATCCAGACCGATTCTACATTAAGCACCTCTCCCAGCAGTCAGAAGCAGGAAGGTCAGAGACCCCCAGTCAACCTCCTGCAAAATTTGCATTACTTATAATAATCTAAAGTGGATTAAGGTGGTTTGTTGCTGTTGTGCCGCAGGAATTTGGCTCTAATCCGATCAGATTTGTCAGATGTGCCCGCAGCAGGTAGCTGCCATTCCTGGGACATGCCACCGCAATGCCTGAAGAGAAACAGCCCTTAAACAGTGGGAGGTCCCGGGAGATTGGATGTGTCCTGTTAAGGCTTCTTTACTTCTACCAGCCCCACCTTCTTTGTTCTCAATTACCACGTCCACGGTCTCATCCCAGGATGTGCGAGGACACTAAAAACACAGGAAAGGTTTCTTATGAACCAGCAGTTGTTTCATCTTTATATTTTCCTGTTCCTGCTCTCACTTTTGGTGCTTCAAGCGTTTATTTTCCTGAGGAACGGAGGTGGGAGCTTTCACGTTACTCCACCGATATATATTGTCTCTCCGTCACTCTCGGAGACGGCATGGTTTACAATCCAGCGGATTTGCCAATCTTCTCTTTGCAAGGGCTGAGTGCTGCTGTTGATTTTTGAATTTAAGATCCAATTTCGATGCCAGGACTTTTCCAAATTGCGAGCTGTTTTAAACAATAGGATTAGTGAACCACACTGAGGATGCAGCATGCCATTAGTTTCAGGTTCACAGTCACTTCTGTTCTAAGCCACCAAGCCAAAGCAGTGCTGGCAGAAGGTCATGCGCTGCTGTTGATTGAGGATTCCAGCCATGTAGCCACTGGCTGAATGTTACTGCAGTCTTTCTACTGGCTTTCTTCATTTCAAATATCACACTGTACATAACAGCATAGGAATGTATTCAGCTCCCCCATTTGTCATTGTTCTTTTCAAGGTGAGACTTCTAAAAGGAAATCAAATTAAACTTACGGGATCCTACGGTGAACAAATACTAATTTTCTGTGTAGGTGATAAATATCACGTGAACACGATATACTGTCAATTTGTAACGCGGCCGCATGCATGTAGACTACCATGTTCAATTATTTATGTCTGAATCATATGTCCTCTGTCTTGATGGAAAGAGGCTCAGGCATTTCTGTGTCGGCACAAGAGACGACAGCAGCAAATGTGCCCACTGTTACACAGGAGAAGTCTATAAATACAATCCCCCTCCCCCTACAGTAACGTGCACTTTTCAACCCAAAATGATATATTTTTCTCCATCTCCGTCTGTATGGTATATCATGGTGGACAGAGTTAGAAGTGTGGAATGAAAGTGGAGAAGTGACTTTGATTACAGTGTAAATTAATAAAACAGAGAAGGAAAATCTTTCTCTCTGGCGACCCTTGCTCCCTTCTTCCACACACTTCCTGAATTACCCCACGGGTGAAACATTCAAGGACAGTACAGCCATGCATTAATATCTCTGTGTGTGTGTGTGTGTGTGTGTGCCTATATATTGTATGTGCATCTGTGACTGAGTCTCTCTATATACCTCTCTGATTCTCTGTTGGATGAGAGAGAGCTTGTTTGTTTGTATCAGTGGTGTGTGTGTGTATGTGTATAAATCTGTCATCTCATGCTTGAAATCTACAGTCAACTTGGATGTTAATTCTACATAGCAATTGGTGCAGATTTGGCAAGGCTCATTTGTTTGGCTGGACTGTCCCTTTTGGCTTAGCTGTGTGTTAATGTGGGCTGTTAATGGAGCCCTGTGGGTTCCAGACCGGTACTCTATGAGAGGGGAAGAACCGACAGACAGACTGAGAGACGGGGGTGGACGATGGACAGTTGAGGAGATGAAGAAACCAAGGACGATAGTGACCGAAGCAGAGACATCGGAGAGGGAGTCAGAGTCAGAAAGAGAATAGATTTTGCCTTGTCTGATGGTCACCACATAGGTTATTTACTTTAACTTGGTTATAGCCACCTTTTGGCTACAGTTTACCTTGATATTATTGATTGTCCTTTGCTGATTCAAGCTATAATTAACTGGCATACATCTTGGTGAGCAATACGCTGCGTCTTTGCAAGTCTAAGTACAACATGTTATTTGAATAATTAAAATGTTGTCACAACAACAGTTGTAGTCTGAATAGGCCCTTAGAGTGAATTTATAGAATTGCTTATGAACCAAACCAGATGAAAATTACTTTTAGGAGTCAGCAATGCATAATAAAAGTAATTGTAGACTAGGACAACTATCCACACATTCTACAAAGTTAGTGATCCCTAATGTGAGGTCTCCTAAGACTCTTTGAATGTGTTTTCCACCCATACATGAATGCTCACCAGAAAATAATGTGAAAAATAATCCTTGACTGGAAATATGTAGATCTGGATGATGCTCAATTGTGCAAGTAGAATTGTGGATAAAACAAAGTAACACAAAGGTAACATATTAGTCGAACATGTACAATGACTTAGCCTAGCACAAATCCATATATTCTCTTCATGTGAGTTGATACACTAGAAGTGATGGCCATAGCAGGACATGATGAGTCATAATGTTTGTTGTCATGACGCTTCTTCACTATGTGGGTGAGTGGCCATAGCTGCGTGTGCCTCTGTATAGAAGGATTCAAAATATCTGACTAACGGATTATACATTTCACAGCTGCACTCCACAATGTTGCTGCCTGGTACCTAAGTAGCATAATTAGGATCACTCTTTGCTTGTCTTCCACTCTCGGCCTCGTACTAGATGCAAGAAAACTGCATAATCTTTGAAGTGGTAAGTACCACTGGACCACTAGAGGAAAGCCCCGAATTAAGTTTTTGCAGGAAAGTGTCTTTATTAGAGGGCTGTTAGATTCCTTTTCCAGCTTAATAAGCCAAAGGCACTAGCTTGCATTCAGTCCATAGAGACATATGGTATGGGGAAAACTAAACTGAAGGCTCTTCAGCCAAGATATTGATTGTTTGATAGGCAATGCATTTCAGATCTTGACGGGATGGGTTTTTATGCCGTTAACATGTTTGTTTTCCATTAAGGTTTCTTTGGTGAGTTACGTATGTCTGGTAAGGCAATGGTACACTGTTCCCAGAAATCCCCAGACATTTCATGAGCCATGTTTTGTGGCACATTGTGAAAATCCATCCAAGTCTGCCACTGCTGTCACTTTAAATCTCTCTGACTGGGTTCCCCGTCACAGGCTGGGTTCTCCTTGCAGGACCTGGATGTTCAGGCTTAACTCATGGGTTATCCCTCAAGGCATGCCATTATTTGTAAACCCCCCCTCCTCCCACTGCAGATACAAAATGTTGTGTGGCCCATTTGCTGTGCACTTTGAATGGCTAAGTGAAGGCCTGGGTCTGGCCTGTTCATTCTCTCCTTAAGACAGTCGTACACAATGCATGCATATGCCACACACCAAACCCATCCGCTCCTGCCCGTACACATTCGCACGCAAAAACACATACGTGCACATGCGCAAATAAACATTCACGAATGCACACACAAATACACACATACACGCAAGTACACACACACACACACAAATATGCACTTTCACTCAGACTTTATGCAGACTGTGATTGATAGGTTGCAGCAATATGGTAATTGCTAAACAGATTGAAGCGGGGTGCATAAGGCTTTTGGGAACCTCCTGGCCTCGTGCTAGCCATGCAAATGTCCTCTCTTCCCTATGAAAAAATGCTTGTTCATGAAAAGGTTCCTGCCGCCATACCCTGGTCAATTAATGTGAGCTCTTTTGGACAAATTCAGTTCGGGGTGCTTTCAATTCTGGGCCATAAATATGCTTTTCAAACATAAGTCAATGCACATTCATTTATGTCATTGTCTTCACTCCAGGATACAGGGTCACATGAACCTCTTGGCAGCAAGGACTCTGGGCCTATTCCTATTCCTGCCCCAATACTTTGCTAACATCATAGAATGGCTGGCAGAATCATTATCCTTGCATTGACAGTTGAAACAAGCTTAATAATACAGTGTATGTTATTTCAATTGATAGAACACTAGTAAAAACAATGTTGTGTGATGACCCCAATGCACGGTCTATGATGGAGTTGAGTGCAGATTAGTGTTGACGGACTAAAGCTCTGACATCACATAAATGGGTATTTATACAATCTGACGATTTTAGCACCCAAAGAAGGGCCAGTATTTAGAGAGGACAGTGTAATTGCTTGTGGAGACAGGCTTGTTAACATGTGTTTGAGGTTCCTATCTAAAAGCATTAATTAGATCAAGTGTTTGAAAGCTGGCATATTTCCAACATTTTAGACATAGCGAGGCCTCATTTAACCCTTTACTGTATAATTTGTAGTTGCTATACAAAGCTTTCAGAAAGTATTCAGGCCCCTTCATTTCATCCACATGTTGTTGTGTTTCAGACACAACAAGATGTTTACATTATACATGTATAATTGACTTAATACGCATATGTTGCAATCAATCTACACACAATGCCCCATAATGACAAAGCAGAAACACAAATTTAGAAATATGTGCAAATGTGGAATGACCGAGAAACCAATGGCCACTTTAACAGAGCTTCAGAGTTTCTTGGCAGAGATGATAGACCCAGCAGGACAACTATCTCTGCAGCACCATCAATCAGGCTTTTATGGTCGAGTGGCTAGACCGAAGCTACCCCTGATTAAAAGGCATATAACATGCCGTCTGAAGGACTCTGAGGGCATGAATAAAAATATTATTTGGTCTAAAATGTAACTATTTGGCCTGAATGCCAAGTGCTATGACTCGCAAAGAAAGGTAACGGTCATTACCTGCTAATGCATGGTGGTGGGAGCATCATTCAATGGGGATGCTTCTCAGTGATAGAGTCTGGTCAGAATAGAGAAGAGAATGAATGTAAGATCTCTGATTGGGGTGAGATTCATCCTTCAGCACAACAATGACTCAAAACATATAGCCGAAAAAACAGCCAAAGCCAGTACTTCAACCCAATCATCTGAAAACCTAAAGATCCAGTTAACCAATGCTCCTATCCAATCTGACAGAGCTAGGGACAATCCTAGGTTAAACTGTGTGAAACTGATGAAGGCATACCCAAGACGACTTGATGCAGTGACCACACAAAAATTACTGAATAAAAGTTCTGAATACCTACAAACATGCGATATTTAAACATTTTTGTGTCAATAAATTGTCAGAAAGGTCCAAAAACATGTTTTTGCTTTGTCTTTATTGGCCATTGTATGTTAATTGTTTATGGGGTGTAGATCTATTACATCTTTACAAGTCAAACACATCATGTGGAGGAAGTCAGTTGGTCTGAACACTTTCCGAAAGTATTGTGTATCATATTAACTTATTTGTTACTCTGACAAATGTATCAAAAGCTATGTTTCATCGCAACAACTTCCAGTGGATTTGGAAGGATTTAACTTTTCTAAAAGGCATGTGCGCCTAACTGTACTGAATGTTATGTATCGCGAGATCTTGGCCAACAACCTCCTTTCCTCAGTAAGAGCATTGAAGATGGGTCATGGCTGGGTCTTCCAGCATGACACACAGGGTACAGAGTCGCTCCGTAAGAAGCATATCAAGGTCCTGGATTGGCCTAGCCAGTCTCCAGACCTGAACCCAATAGAACATCTTTGGAGGGAACTGAAAGTCTGTATTGCCCAGCTACAGCCCCGAAACCTGAAGGATCTGGAGAAGGTCTGTATGGAGGAGTGGGCCAAAATCCCTGCTGCATTGTGTGCAAACCTGGTTAAGAACTACAGGAAACGTATGATCTCTGTAATTGCAAACAAAGGGTTTTGTACCAAATATTATGTTCTGCTTTTCTGATGTATCAAATTAATTATGTCATGCAATAAAATGCAAATGAATGACTTAAAAATTATACAATGTGATTTTCAGGATTTTTTATTCCGTCTCTCACAGTTGAAGTGTACCTATGATACAAATTGCAGACCTCTACATGCTTTGTAAGTAGGAAAACCTGCAAAATCGGCCGTGTTGCAAATACTTGTTCTCCTTACTGTATAGTGGCTCAGCAGCCAGTTCACATCCAAGTGCCGTTTCTTCCTGATGTGAGAGCACCCTGCAACTTTTCAATAGGACCTTATTGATCTGGCATCTCACCCATGACGAGCGAGACGATAAATGCCCACAGAACGAACTGCCATGCCCTTTCCCTACGCTATTGCTCAATGGGTTTGAGTCAGGAGGAGTTTTTGTTTATTTCCATTCAGGGGTTCCTAAAACCAATAAATAAGTTGAGAGCTAATCACCAACTTTTAAAGCCTCATTCAGTTGGAGTGAAAACCACCAGGACAGTAGCTCTCCAGGAGCTCGTTTGGAATGTCTGTAGACCTGCTCTATGGTCTAGCAACGTCAGTCTCAGCGAACCAAGAACCCTGCTTTAAAAAAAAAAAGGAGGACGTGCCTCTACTTTCGGTGGACCTCATGTCTGGAAATCCATTCTTAACAGCCTCAGGTTTGCATAGACAGTCAAACATTTTAAAGTACGCCTCTATTGGTTGGCCTACCCTGTCCTTTAGTCAAATTGGCATCGCTATCCAGCCTATATGAGGAAGCTGTTGAGGATGACCCCTGGTGACGCTGAGCCACCTGAGGATGATGCTAGGGTGTTAAGAGTTCAGGAAATTCCTGCTGATTTTGCTTCCCTGCTCACAGGCATTTCTGGTGAATTTGCATTGTCCTTTAACTTCCTAGTCAGTCATTGGCTAGCAAAACTATCAAACATACCTAGACTTTGGTCGCCAGCTTGGTGCATTACAATTGAGCTATAGACCACTGCTCCACCACTGCTCCACCTGGGAAACATTTATTTTTATAGTTGCATTTCTCAATAAAGTAAGCCAAGAAATGTTTCTGTATAAATACAGAAACCTCATGATATCTGACAACAGGCCATTCATGTTATTTCAACCTATTGCAAATACAATCAGAGCATCAACCTCTCCGCTGAATCTCACTTCAAATAGATGATGCGATGGATGCAATGAACTCATTGTATTTTTATTTCGATGTCCCAAATAAGTCAGTGTAAGGTGTCCTAATGTACGTTTATCTCTACTTGTATGTCCCTTTCACGCTAATTATTGCATTCCCAAAATGCTTTAGTGTTGATAAGACACCTTGCAACATCCTTGCAACCCAAAACGTGTTGTACAGTTCGAACACAGTCTTTCATCCCTAAAGTGGTCAGTGCACCTTTTGTGTTGAAACCCCAAAAAGGAATCCATTCAACGGGTAATGCCACTTCATTTAAGAAACGCTGCCATAGTAACGGCAACATGCACGGGAGCATGGACGAGCTGTATTCAAAGCATCCAATCACACTGCAGTCATCATAATGTCATCACTCACACTGGCCCCTGTAATTAAAGTCGGAAATTAGGTTGGTCATGGAGGCAGGGAAAATACAGGACGCGTTGCTTGTGGCAGAGCGAGAGCTGCAAGCTCTCATACCAGTGAATCATCGAGTGGCTTTTGGAGAGGATGATGGAGTACATGAGTGTGTCCACTGTCACTTGACTGATGACAATATTTGTCTATGAGTAGGGTATGATTCTGCCTTGTTTGAATGGCGTCCTCTGTAATAATAGCTAACCCCCTACCCCCCGTTTCTTTTATTTTTGCTACAGGTAAGTCATTTTTATGCTCCAGTCATTATATACATGGGAATGGCTCTTTTTTGGGCTCAATGTAAAGCCATAAGCTGAATGGATGACCTCTCGAGTGAAGCTATATATAGTTCAACCTTGATAGGAATGGTCCAGTCTGTGGGTCATTATTAGCTGTACTATGGTAGGTGCTAACCTTTCAATCAATGAAGGTATTAAAACAAGGTGAATTGGTGTGCCCAGTTTAATAACCTGAAATGGATTTGATGGGGGTACTCTGATTAAGAAACTCAGGCTCCGAGAAACAAGGGTCAAGAGGTCGGACTTGCACTGTATCCCCGGACCTCTGGTTGCTCTTTTATTCATCATCCATCCAATATGTTCAGCGGGACAAATAACTCTTAAAAATCCACTCAATCCTGCAGTGCACTGAATGTTATAATAAAAATAGAGAGGTGATTGTCGCAGTACAGCATGGCAACAACATCTTTGTATGTATCCTTAAAGTGAACCACTCTTTACCAGGATTCATACACTCTAAACCACGGTCCAGTTTCCAGTATGGAGTGTGGTTTTGCATAATTAGCTGTTTTTCGAAGATCCCAAAAACTACAATAACCACAACACTGCCTCAGCTATGAATTATATTCAGAGCTAACCAAAGTGGTAGTTATTTAAGCTATTGAGTGCCAAAAGGGGGCCAGTTACCCATATACTTTACTTCATGCAACAAGCAGAGATCTGTTTTTAGCCAGCGATTTAGTTGTGTGAGTCTGCTGTAAATACCCCTAACTCAGAGTGGGCTCGAGACAATTGCACAATGTCGACACATCTTTCTAGCTAATTTACACAGTGATGCTGTATTTTTCTTCATTACCTTTTTTATCTGATATTGCAGGTAATAGAATCACCAACCACTAGGGTTTTCAGGTGGTTTGGACTACTGGTTGAAATTGCCTGCCGCATAAACCCCTCAGGAGAGGGGTTGGGCCTTGAATTCGACTCCAATGGGGAAAATTGGTTGTTTGCCTCTGTTGTCTTAGAGAGCAACCCTAGTCGCTCTAGACCCTTTAAGACTTTAGGTTGGCAGCGTTAACCCGTAGTTACCGTGTGAAAGTTGTCCGAATGCAGGGACAGTGTCAGGGCCTAACACGACTATTATAATTTATGCCAAGTGGAACAGGCACTGGCCATGGGTGAGTAGCTCCAAATAGAGACCCGGTATCGAAAAACCTGAGAGGCAAAGGTTGTATGAAGACAAAAACAACATGCTGGTAAACACGGAATTTAACTAATTAGCATTATTATGAACACCATCTACAATGTTTGGCAGGGTGCCAGGTAGGCAACAGCAAGCAGCACGAGCACTTCCACAGCTAACAGGAAGTATCCTGAGCCACAATGATGCAGACTCCAAGAGCAACCATTCAGTATGACTTAACGCTGTGTTGATTCACCAATGCTCCCTCGCCCCGGAAGGAATTATTTGATCTAAGAATGTTGCATAAACCCCTGTCAGCATGTGTCATGTGTGTGTAATGTGTGATAGTGTGTATACTATTTTCATAGTGGTATAACATGTGTGAGTCTTCTACAGGAGGTAATGCAGAGATTTGACTATGCCGTGGAGACAAATGGGTTCAGGCAATGTGGAATGATCAAAAGCACAAACAACAAATGTGTTGTCTTGCACAGGTCTCTCTGGCAGGGCTATGTCTTATTTATTTGATTGCTAGACCTCACAAGCGAGTACTTATTTCCATTTTGACTGGAGAGCAAAAGCTGATCCAGGGCTATTGTTTTAATGAATCTGAGGAGAAGTTAAGGAGACAAGCTCAACCAAGCCTTTTAACTGAAATTGCAGATAGACTAAAGCCAGTGGCTTGAGGCAGGGAAACAGTCAGCACGGTTGTCTCCACTTATTGCTGGTCCAAGAAGTACTTTATTTACAGATTGACTTTGCCCTTTTGTTGCCATTCTTTCATATTCCACGTCATATATTCCCATCAATTATATGAGGCCAGACATTGTTTAGATTGTCCAGTCATCTGCTGTGCATCATTCAGACTCATTGAACCAAGTCACAGTGGGTTTTATGATTGTCAAATGAACCTGCAAAATGAGTGTTCCCCAAGGCTATGGTTTATTGCCTTTGTGTGAAGAAATGTCATTCATTCTCCACCAACTGTCACTTTCCAAGGCAGTTCTTGCCATTAGTTGTCAAAAGTTTTTGACAAATGCAATGGTAATATAAGCTTGTAGTGTTCATGTAGATTACATTTGCATAATGATCTTGGAATGGGGGGGGGCATATATTGGGCACTGTCGATATTAAAAATATGAAAGAAAAAAATTAAGAAATCTATAGAAGCACTACATACTGTAGATCATATTTAGTATAATCAGAAATGTGCGGATTTGAAAGTATTTATATTAAATCGGATCAAAACGACTTACCATTTTACAGAATGATTTATTATACAAGTGATGATGTAAAAATGAAAGTGAAAGACTGCATGATGATTTCAGCATCACATCCTAAATATCACATTGCATTATTATCTGAAAATGAAAAAACAGATTATGCACAGACAAACGACTATATTTCTATATATATATGCAGTTTCCTATATTCAATTGGTAAAATAATGTATGCATTAAACATTTAAACCTTATTGGAGCATTCCACTCAAACCACAAAGATGTTATTTGCATTGCATAATTCTAATACGTCAGTAAGTAACTTTACAATTTTGTTGTTAAAATCCATTGACTCAAGTTTACCACAAAACCCATAAGTCAGATGTCGGATTAGGTTAATATTTCAACCTCAGTGGCTAGGGTATACACAGTAGCACCAAGTCAATATCAGCATGTGAAGTATTTAAGTATTTGTCAAATCCATTTACTTGATGAAACATTTTCAACTTATTTAAACTTTGTAGAGATCATGTTCTCTAGCTTAAAGCTGTGTAAATCTTGTTGCTATGGTAACGTGCAGAGCGGTCCTGCTAGTGATGCAGAGGTGGGAACACACAAAATAACAGTTTTACAGATTTGGGTTTTCAGGGTTGTAAGGAAACATGTTGATGTTAAATTATTATTTATATTTTGGCTTGCTAAGATTGAACTTTACATTTTACAGAATTACCCAGACCAAATAAAAGCCCAGGTAGGTGTTTACCTGAGATGTGGGTACCTTATGGTACCTTATGGTGCCGTGGCAAGCAGCATTTCTTAATGTTTGCTTTTACTGGAGTTGTCTTCTCAACAGAATTAAAGGGCTTGTGGTGCCAATTAGGGGCTAAGCCATATGCAAAGTAATTACCAGATGCTTGCACACCTCCCTGCGGGTAACGTTCTGGGTAAATAAATGGGCCATAAGTACAACTCCAGAATTCTAACCCTGAAAATGTTAAAAAGTGCATATGCTCTCGGACTCCCTCCAGCACATTCCCGTCAGTCATGCATTCTGAAGCGACATGAGCAGGTAGTATGCCTAGTGAATCCCTTTCTATTACTGTCTCAGTGTAGATCAAAAGAGTTAGATAGATGTGGTGTGTAGTGGGATCTGGGCTTGCATTGAATTGAAGTGACTTTGGAAAGTACAGACCCCTTCACTTTCTTTACATTTGATTGTGTCATAGGCTTTTAAATGTTTCTGCCATCAGTCTACCCACAACACACTTATTAACATAAAGTGAATACATGCTTTTGAAATGTGTGCCAATTTATTGTGTATTACTAACTGAAATATCTCATGTGCAGAAGTATTCAGACCCTTTGCCATAGCACTCCACAATGTCCTTGAGTTGTTTCCAGAAATGTATTGGAGTCCTTCTGTGGCAAATTCAACTGATTGGACGCAATTCACAGTACATGTCAAAGCCAAAAACAACTCCAGAGCTCAAAGATTTGAGTCTGGGCTAAATAAAGTTCTCAGGAGCACATTGTGCTTCATCATTGTAAAATGGGAACATTTAAACACAATGACTCCTCCTAGCAAACCAAGTAACCGTGCAAGAAGGACTTTTGTCAGGGAGGTGGCCAAGATTCCAGCACCTACTCCAATAGTGCTTTTGTGCAGATATGGGAAAACAACCATGATTACAGCGGTCTTTGAATCAGTACTGTGTGGTTGAGTGAAGGACTTTGGAATTAGGAAAATGCCATTAATTAGTTGGTTAATATGCAGAACTATGTAGAACTGTGCATGACGAACCATGCCTGTATTTGCGTATGTACCAAGTTGTATTATAAAACATTTTTTTATACCATTTATACTGAGGATATTCAAGCTGACTTATTGAGCTTCTGTTGTTTCCTCGTTTTTCATGGGTGTCCCAAACATATGTCTGCTGTTTCAACAAAGCCAATGATGTTCCATTTGTCCTTCATGGAGACTGCAAGTCAACTTTTGCCAATGCAAGATGTAGTGTCACCTTCAACAACAAAGGCATTGTTTTTCTCTTTTTGCGTCATCCTTTTATCTATCCAGTGTGTGTTGTAAGCTTGACAGTTTTGAGCCTAATACCACCATTTTGACACAGATGCTGTCAAGTTTTTCACACATACATTTTTTATGACAGTGTTTCATGCATTTTCAACATTGAATGACACTTACTTGATGTTATACACTGAGAGGCCAGGAGAGATTAAAGGCAGAAACAAGACATTTACTTAGCTTAGTTCTGACAGTATTTGACTGTAGACTGGATGATGGCACTTCTTCTGCGCCTGTGAGTAAACCATCTTTGCTTTACATGTTTTTTTAGTAAACAAGTCCAGGACTTTGTGGAGACATTGAAGTTCCCTTTAGAATAGTCTATCCACTGTAAATCAACAAATACATGCAATAAAAAAGAGGACATCATCAATATTGCACAGAAGCTTCCCGGCACAATCAACATTGATCCTACAGGGATTTAACAGCCTTAGATTTTGTTTCAGTAACAAGTCTTTATGGTCTGCTCTCAGTTATCTCATGGGAGAAGACAATGGCATCTTGATGGGTCATTCAGAATGACAGAATTGGGAACAGATTAGAAATCAAACTTGAAAATGCATAGAGATCCAGATGAGCATTTATGTTTTTCCCCATCAACATTATGTTGGTTTGCAGACTCCATAGTCTGTGACATGGGGACCAGCTTGAATCAAAACCTCTGTCTGCTTTATTGGTCTGTACCCCCTTTCCACCTCAACACCCACAGTGGCATAGAGGAAGATGGAGGTCAGGCAGATTTTGTGGCGAATTGTAAAGAAAAAATTGATTGAATGCAGAGCAATTACACATGAAGCTGTAAGTTATTTTTATCGGCACTCGTTTTCTTTGTATTTGATTATAGACTGGGTAATTAACGCATTAACATGCAATTGAATAGGCACTAAAATGCATTAGGCCAACATAACTTTATTATTATGTCATAGTTAGGGTCGTTCCTCGCCTTAGGCTGACTATTTGTTACCATTTGCCGGTAATGGCTGTCTGATAACATGAGAGAACCTACAGAATATACATACAATATGACATGATGAGGCTTGTGATAGCTGTAACCTAGGAATTTACCAGATATCATTTCGAATGCATGTTTACATATTTTTGCATGCGATAAATGGCAGAAACTCAATGTTCCTTGTGTATAATGTGTGTATAGGCATTTCTAGCTTGTCACATGATTATATAACATATAGTTTATTATAATATGAGATGAAATAAAAGCAATGACCTTTAATTTCTTGCGTACCTTTTTTGCTTGACAGTGATGGAAAGCAAGATAGTTGTGTGGTAGACAGCAGCTAGCCATTTGCCTTATAATCCCAAAATTCAGTTATGCAAAGTGAAAAGAAAAAATATAAAATGCACATTTGGAGAGCAACCTTAAGGAAGGACCAATTAAAGCAAAGGGGAAGATAAAGCGCTCAGAACTGACTGGGGGGAAAGAAGAGCCAAGCATCTCCAGAGAAGAAGATGGTGAAACAGTGAATAGGCTTTTGGGCATGATTAAAGCTACTTAAAAAAACATGCATTAGTGGATACAAATTCTAATCGAAGTAGTCCTTGACCTCCACAAATTCTAAAAGAATTCTTGGATCATTTCAAGGAAGTTTTCAAAGTACATATGAGGCCTGAACTCACTGATTTCAAACATGACAATGAGCAGAAACATCAAGAAAATCCAAAGTTAAGAAGCCAGATTTGAGAATCACTGATGCAGAGAAATTATTGTCAACCTGGAGGATGCTTTTTGCATTCACATAGGCCGTCGAGCAATCCTATTATTAATAGCTGACATATAGAGGGGAGAACAAAGTGTTTTATTATTAGGATTTTTGGAGTAGAAGAAAAATACAGAGAAGATAATTGGACTCAATTTGTGGGGCAACTTGTTTAATGCAAGTTAGTCTCCCTGAGTGCCTGGACCTGTATATACAGCATGCACTCTGGTCTCTAGCACAGGGACTGCAAAACTCAGTGCCAAGATTGATCATTTCCAGTTTCCTTCTGTCTAACACCAAAGAGATGAATCTTCACGCAGTATGGAAAAGACTACAGCCTACATTGCATTTCATTTATCCCTGATTATGCTTCCAAAGTAAGTCGAAATCGCAAGACCTACACAGGCACAAAAACAAAGTTGCTTATGGAGAAGGGCATCCGTTTCAAACTCCCCTTGCAAAGATACGTTGGGATACAGGCCAACGGATGTATGGGACTGCTTCTGAGGCAAAAACAGACGTCAGGGTAAAAGGATACAAAGTCAAAGTCCCCGTGGACAATGGCGCCAATGAGAAGCGTGGCTTCAACTGACTTTACCATGGCTGATGTATGCCAATTGGACCATGGCAGCAAGTTGGGAGGCAATGAGAGAAGAGAGGCAGAACGATCAGGAAGAAATATTGGATCTGGGTGTACGGTATAGACTCCAAGTATTCTGACCCAGGGCCACAGGCCTCCGGGGCCACCGGTGAGAAGATGCCTTAGACCCAGCACATTATCTCCCTTATTCACCTGTTGATATTGAGCTTGATCAAACTTTTTACAATGCTAACCAAATATCAACAAACAGTTCTGTTGGCGTACATCTACTGTATAAAGAGCTCATCGGAAATATATTTTTATTATAACTGGGACATGTATGGCTTTTTGGTGTTGTTGTTTCTACCACTATGTTTAGGATTTGACAGGAATGAGTGGATAACGTTTTTTTTTTCTTTCCATTGCAAGTGTTTGGCCCCTGCCAGGAGTGGGGCTTTCTACTAATTTAATCAATGGGAAGACAAGAGCATTTCTTCATTTGGGAATGCTTTGTTTTCTATGCATGTTAATGATTGTGGCTGTTCAAACCAGTGTTATTTAAATGTAATGTTTTTGTTTTTACTTCTTTCTAGAAAGTAAGGGTATTATGATTTGTGCTGGGGACTGTAATGTCATACTGAATCATAAATTAGATACAACTAGCACTAAAATGAACCAAATACATTTGACTAGACTACTGAATAATTCATTAGAAAACATGGGATTGGTTGATGTACGGAAAGAGACTAGACATTGTTCAATACATCATTCAGTCGGTTTCAGAGTAGACAATTTCTTAATGTACTCAAGTAATAAACATATAGTAAGGGATTGCTTGGTGTCTCATGTTATGTTTGTAAGGGAAGTAATATGTGCTGGCTAAATACAGGTATTCTGAACCAAAGCAAAAATGGATATATAAAAGAAAAGAAAATATTAAAATAAATAATGAACTGGACTAAACTAATAGGATGAGGAGTTGAAAAGCTTTTACAGCAACACAGAAAAAAAACATTCTTGAAATATTTCAAAATACAAGTCAAAAGCTGGAGGTGCATGAAAAAAAGCACAAAAATAAAAAAACTCTCCTTATGCTAGAAATTTAAAACTAACACTTAAAGTAGATAAAAACAAAGAATTTAACTAGATAAAATATACACATATGACATCAGACAATCAGACATAATGAAGATGACACAAAAGCAACTAAATTGTTGGCTAGACAACTATGCAAACATCTTAATTCAAACAAAATGCATAAGATTAGAGTCACTCAAACAAATAATCTACTTAAAGAGCCAGACAATTTATAGAAAATGCATTTGTAAAATATTACAAATACTTATATACACAACCACAATCGACAAATATAGACCTAATGAATTGCTTTGTAGACTCTTTAGATTTACCCTTTCTTGGTAAATCCCTGAATGACATCCTTTTTTGGAAATTAGAGCTAAATTGGTTTTAAATGTCATCTCTAGACTAAAAGCAAAACAATCCCCAAGTAGAGATGGCTTTACATCTGTGGTATGAGCATTTTAAGGACAAACAAACGCCCATGCTGTTGGCCTCATTCAAATGGACCCAGAAAGAAAGTGAAGCCCCTCCATCATAGAAGCCGGCCATCATAACTGCTATACTAAAGGAGAGGAAAGAAAGAATATATTAGAGATTCCAGGCCAGTTTGCATTCTAAACAATGGCAAAACATTTTAACATTGATTCTCACAAGGGAACATGAAACATGGAGATATCAGGTGACGGCCGTGACATGAGGAGAGCTGGACAGGGCTGTAGAAGGGCATCAACCCAGCATCAGGACCAGTATCTGCTCAGAGAACAGGAGCAACACTGCCAGAGCCCTAAAAAATGACCTCCAGGCTGCTGGTGTGCATTCTTCTGATCAAACTGTCAGAAACAGACTTCATGGGAGTGGCATGAGGGCCCAACCTCCTCTAGAGGGACCTGTGCTCACAGCCCAGCACTGTGAAGCTTGATTGGCAGTCGCCAGAGAACGCCAGAATTGGCAGGTTCGGCGTTGGCACCCGTTCTCTTCACAGATGAGAGCAGGTTCACACTGACGGTCAGGATAAACGTTGTGCTGCCTGCAACATCATCCAGCATAACCGGTTTGGGGACGGATCTGTGATGGTCTGGGGAGGCATCTCCTTGGAGGGTCAGACAGTCCTCCACGCCAACAGCACCATGAAGGCTGTTAGGAGCTGTGATGCAATCCTCAGACTCTGGGATGCTATTTATCGGTGCATCGGACCACGCCCAGGAGCTCACTGATGCCTTGATCCAGGTCTGGGGTTCAACCCCCCAGGACACTGTCCACAGTCTCATGAGGAGCATGCCCAGATGTTGGCGGGAGGGCATAGAGGCCTGTGGGAGCCACACACACAACTGAGTCACATTATGAGTCGCCGTAATGAAATTCACGCTGGTTGGAGCCAGTGATTTCATTTGTTTACTTTGGTTTTTAGTGTGATTTTGAATCCAGTACCCATTTGGTTGGTGATTTTGGTTTCCTATGACCGTTGTTACGTCATTTTGGTCTTTAACAAAACTTGAATCTTTATGAAAACCTGTGTGTTATTTAAAATTTCCCCTAATTTATATTCAGCAAAGTTTTTATTGTTAAAACGTACAAAAGACAAAACAAAGCAATACACTTCAACAAATTCTAAGTAAATTATCATTCATCATCATTAACAAACATAAATATTCCTAAATCAAAACTGTGCCTTCCATGTCTATAAGAATGGTAGGCGTATGCTTACTTCTCCACATCCGCATTATGCTTTATGAAAAGTATGACTAAGCTCATCAAGTGTGGCTGGAGTTTACAGAAAATGCCTTACTGATTTCGTTGTACCTTACAAAATATGTCTTCTAAAAGTCATTGATCGACCAGCTACAGCATAGTACCCTGTATATTCTTCAATGATGTAGCAATATCTGGGAGCATTAACATCCCATGAATGAGCACCCCTAACATCTCCCAAATGAGCACCACTTACATCCCATAAATGAGCACCACTATAATCCCACAAAATGGGCACCTCAAACGTCCCACAAATGAGCACCACAAACGTCCCACGAATGAGCACCACAAACGTCCCACGAATGAGCACACTGACATCGCCACGAATGAGCACACTTACATCCCACGAATCAGCACCACTAACATCCCACGAATCAGCACCACTAACATCCACCCTCCCCATGACTCAGCTTGATATGGGCACAACTCCCCCATCGGGTGGTTCTGAAATGTAATTTAAATAGAGTAGTGCTCCCTCTCACTGTTTTCTCCAGTCTTCAGATTGTCATGTCCCATCAGGCAGCTGCAACTTCATCATTAACATGACAGCTTTATTGCTGCTATCTCTGCCATTACTCTGTCTGCCAATGTTCCTGCTGAAAGGGAATGATATTAAAGCCCTTCAATCCCTGTGATGCCATTACCTGCAAAGTGTTTGTGCCGTGGCCTGAGTGTTAACAGTGGCATGTTCCCTCTTTTAGATACTGTATCAGGGCAACAGAGAGCTTGGTCAGTGTATCTCTTCATGGGTGACTGTATTGTTTTGAGCTTCACTAAATAGAAGAGAATCTGCTGTGATGGACCGAGTGTTACAGAGTTGTACAGAGTGGGTGTAGATTTGATCCTTTCTATGGATCTTTAGTCCACTAGACAAAGACATCCGGAGCTTCCCAAAGTTCATGAAATTAAGTTCTGCGCATTTCTTTATTCTCCTTGCTCCTCTATCCATCAAAAACGAAGATAAATCAATGTCAAAAGGATCGCATAACTATTTTAGTTGTCTAAATAACCAATCAAAATGTAATTGCATAGTATAAAAATACTGTAAAACATAACATTACAAGATTTAACTATGAATGACAATGAAGGTTTTACTAAACAATCACGCAGCATCATTCTAAACACTAACCATGAAATCTCAATCACTTAAAATTGTTGGGATATGCATTTATATCTTTTTCAGTTTTAGGTCTACAGTGGTAATTAGAATTTAACGTTGTAGTGCAGATGGTATTAACAAGCTGCAACATAACCTACCGGGAATTTTGTGTATAGCTCTTGTGTTGCATTTTGGCTAACTCAAAATTTTAGAACATGAGCCAGATTTAGACCCAAAATGGGGTCAATGTGGACAGCCTGTTATTATTTACTTTGACTCTAGTTAACACAACAAATAAGAAATGGGACATACGTTCAATTGCAGAGGCCAAAAACACATGGATATCAGTTTGAATCAAGTACAATTTTATTTGTCACATGCTCATTTGACACATTTACAGCAGGTGAAGACAGAATGTAAAATGTTGACATACAGGCCTAACAACATTTTACAACATTTGAAAAAATGGTTTGTGAGAAGCTGTTTTGTTACAGTCTGGACTTTTGCCTCCTGTGAAATGTGTGTGTATTTCAGTTGGCTAGTCCATTTTAGCAAAATGCTAATTAGCTCAGAACACCATGATCATTATGGAATCTTGCAGACATTGATTTATATTTTACCTAACTTTATCACCATTTACCAGTTTGGGAAACAAGAATAATGTATCTACATTGCAAATAACGTGATCTGCATATGCAGAAGCTCTGGAAAGCAAAGAATCTTTCTGTCTGGCGAACTAAAGATCAAAAATATAGATCCACGGCCATGGCTTGGAATATAAAAAAAAAATCTTTGATTAAATGCTACCTGTCAAACTGAAAATGCCTGAACATTAATGCCAGTATGATGGCACTAATGTTCTAAATGAACACTCTGTATGGACTTGGTCCTTTTATTTGGGGGGCTGGTGTTTTTGTGCTACCCATGTGCATGTACTTGTGCCACATGATACGCATTGGGGAAAACCTCCATTAGGACAGACCAGGAACACAGAGGTCCAATCTCGTATTGATTCCTGGGCTAGAATTGATAGCCAGCCCTACTACAATCTGAAACTCAATCCACTGGCTACAGCCATTAGGGCCTCTTAATTTTTCTACTGTTAGCTTGCCCCTCGGTATGTCCAGCCGCCTTTCTCTGTGTGATTTGTAGTATCTGCCCAGAGAAAATGTCACTTAAAAATACATCTTTTTATTATGTTTGTTCTTTCCTGTAATGTTTGTTTCAAGTCTATAGGTCTCTTCACACAAGAGCTTTGCAAAGGGGGGATATTTTATTGAACCAAATGCCATTGTTGATTAGGTGCTCTTTAATAAAGAAGCAGTAATTTTCTCTTAAGCAATGAGACTACAATCATGGACTATATGTACACATGCAAATAAAACAAGGTTTATATATAATGCTGTCCAACTATTAAAATAATGACTAACCATCAATTGCACTCTCATTCTTCTTGTATTTGTTAAAATGTGTCTCCACAAAAGACATATTGTACTTTTTTATAAGGAAAACGAAATCAATCTATATTAGCATTTAAAAATGTTTTAACAAACATTCACTATAATTCCAAGCTTTTCATTCCTTCATTGTTAACATATGTAGTAAAGAATAATGTGCCATTCTTGCAGCAACTATTTGCATAAGCTTTTTGAATATTTCAAACAAGTAACATATCCTTGGCTTCTAGTATTTCCCAAATACGAATATATTAGATAAAAACAAATTACAGAATGCCAAAATTACTTCAGTCAGATCCAACTTTTTAGGCAGATCGCTTTTCATACAACGTCATTCATTTTCAGTTTCCTTTTTCAGCCTTGGAATATGCAAGAAGATTGTTCCAGCTTCAACAGGTATTGTTGGGCAGACTACCCAACCATATTACAGTACTAGAAGCTAACAGCAGGAAACCATTTTTGCCTGTCAGTGAAAAGACAATTCATGGAAAACTGTGATCTCATCACTAAATGTCAATTCTTCAGACGGTTTATCACTCTTTATGGTACAGCAAGCTGCGTAGATTCTCTCCCTTTTTCTCTCTCTCTCATTATATATGTACTTTTCTTACATCAATGGCATTAGACCTGAATGCAAAGCACTATGTTTGGTGTAAACAAGATACGTGCAGATTGATGGCAAAAAGTGAATGTAATCAAATATATTTGAAGTCTATAAGATTACAAAATGTGGAGAAGATGAATGGGAGAATAATTTCCAAAGACACTGTATATACATTATTTTAAAGTTAAATTACCAAAGTTACAATAAATTGTCATGAACATTCCAGAATTAAATTACTGGGAGCATTGAAACCCTGCGGATGACTCATTCTTTCCAAATGTGTCTCAAAGTAGTCGTCCTGTGTTTGTGCTCGTAACCAGAGAGGGTCAAGACTACAGCACATGACCTCAGCCCCCTGGCCATCATTCCAGGTTCATAGAGCATTATAAAGCTGGAGGTTTTACTGATTTGCATTGCCAGTATATGTCCAGTTAGACACAAGGTGCCAAGAGCTCGCGCAGTGGAATTGCTACTGGTGGAGTTCAAGCCGCTTTCTCCAGAGAAGCATTTTGGGGACATGAAACACAACATTTCCAAATAAAATTACATTTCCAATTGAACCGGCAGATGACACTAATATCACACTTGGCTTGGCAGCTCTTTAAGTACTCGCAAAGAGAGTGTTAGGTCCATAGAGAGACATGGCCAATCAAGTCACTCTCTACAGACCAAACAGTGTCATTGGCACCATGGGGTAAGGCTCTGATTAGATGACTGTCTTGACAGGGAAGACAGATGAACAAGGAAGAAGTATCCAATGCTCAGACTAAAAGGGCTGGATTTAGATGTGTGTTTTGGTTTAGTTGCTCTTTTTCTTTCCCTTAATCCTCAGATCCTTCCATTTGTGATAAACAAATTCAGATCTCATTGCCTCTGAGGAATTTTTGTATAGAATACAAAGCAGATCATGTTTTAACCCGCTATATTTTTGGTTTATTTGTTAAAAACAAAGTTGTAACTGCCAAACATTAGCTTATTGTTTCATCCTTAATTTGTATTCAGAATTGTGTTTTGTTCGCAATTGCATAACTGAATGATGGACTTATTACCAAAGTGGTAAATCATACTTCCTGGTGGCATTATCCGTGTGTCAAGTAAATTCCAGTGACACCTTGGCATATCTGTGTAATTTTTTCTTAAGTTCCTCAAGTTAATTAAAAAGTAGGCTAATTTACCTAAGGCAATTTATCATCTTTGATCATTTGGATGAAGTCACCAACAGTATTCTATTTATTGGTAGGCATCCTGGATCGTGGGTCCTGAAAATAATGGATGGGACATTTTGTCGGGATTCAACTCTAAAATAAACACACAGGAATGTGACTGTCCTAGTTTTGAGGGGAAACTGGTTCCAACGTTGGGATGAAAGGACAGACAAGGGTTTTGACTGGGCTAAGCAGAGTGTAGGATGGGCAAGACATCGGAGGTGCCAGAATGAGGCGCTTGGGTGTGGTTGTGTGGTTTGAGTTATTCCTGACGGTGTGGCGGTGGATGAGATCTTTCAGCAACCTCACAATCACCACACTTTACAGACATTACACATAATTCACAAAAGGAAACCTATGTGAATCCAAATTCTGATCATTCACTCGTTGACCGGTTTAAAAACAATCCTGTGCATCAACGTCACATCGAAGGATATAGGCAGGACACTAGCAAAGGAAGAATGGAGGACATAATAGTAATTCATAAAGACACCAAAACAAGACGAAACTGAAACCGAACTACAAGACTGGAACAAACAAAACAACGTAACATATGAGTGGAACCAGAACACAGACCGACAGCATGCAATGGGGAAGCAAAAACTTGAATGGGGTCCGTGATGAAGTGAGGGAGACAGGGCGTTGGATTCACTGGCCCGGCTGGCGGCCGGAACGTGACAGCCACAACATGAGCATTTGTATGTTTGAGGATGGTAGCTGCAGCAACATGGATTGGAATATATTGTAACAAGCAATGAGTAATAATCTATTTACCCCAGATGATGTCTTTTGATTTACAACTCCATTGATTGATTAAAAGGCTCTATTTTACAATGACTCAGCATAACTGCCTAAAATGACAGGCAGACCTCACCTATTATGTCCGGTCATTGTTTGAATTACACAGGTCAGGTTGTTTTAATGAGCGTGAAATATGGGAGGGTGCGTGCCATGTCCGTGGAGCCCTCTTCCTAAGTAGAGCCAATGGCAAAACATCCATTGACCCCCTTCAAGGTCACCGCAAGCCCCGTAATTATGATCGGTGCCATCTTCGCCCCTCCCCCCCCCTGAACCCCCCTTATTATGAATTCACTTGGATTTGATTTCCATACCCCAGAGCTTACAGGGTTTCCAAAAGCTCCGGCCAACAAAGCATCTCTACAGGTCCCGGAGTGCTCGAGTCAGCTCGTCTGAAATTGGAAGCGCATGAGGGAGCAGCGCATGGAGACTCCCAATGCTTTAGTCAGGGCTGTTGAATTAAACATGATCGCGGACACTGCTCTTCAAAAATAAAAAAACTGGTGTATTAGAATTAGAAAGGGTAACAAAATCGGACATGTTTTTGGTGACTATTGTTTGGAGTTGTTACGAATGGCATTTTTCTTCAACATTATTTGATGATTTCAGTTTTGGGGCTTTTGTGATGATATATTTTTCGGAACTGAATGGCTACTGTTGAGATGGGGAACAAGCTGTGTTTCAAAGTGAGAGAAAACAAATTGCTGCCATTATACACAGTTTGCTATGGCCAGAGATATTTTTATTATTTATTTTCCTGCAGTTCTACAAATTTTGGCATGGATTATGCCGCTATAAGAATGGACCTGCACTAGCAACGTGTGGGGGACGAATTTTTTATCATTGCCCGCCCTACCAGCTAAATTAGCCTACATTAAAACATTTGTTTTCTGGGTATTTCACACAATGTTGAGGAAGGATTGGGACTGGGATGCTTTTATCGATGTCCACCTCAATATACTGTGTTTCTATTGTTTACTTTGTGTGGTGTGCCGTATTACACAACATATCTTTTTGGAAGTAATGCCAAAAAAAAATCTACTTTGGTCTCATCAGACCATAAAATACCTTCCCGTGGGTTTGGGAGATTTTATGTCTTCTTGCAAAATTCATTCTTGCTTGGATGTTGTTTCTTGAGAGAAATGCCTTTCGTCTTGCCATCCTACCCCAGAGTTCAGACTTGGTGGTGAATATGTGCAATGGTTGTAATATGCAGGGAGGTTCCAGTTCCTGACAGACATTTCTGCCGCTTCCATTGGTCTCTTGGTAGAATCCCTGGTGAGATTTCCTCTTCCCTATCATACAGTTTGGAGGGACATCCTTTGCCTAGAGGTCCTGGAGGTGCTATCTTGTCTTCACGTTTTAGTGATGGTCTTCACAGTGTCCTGTGATATACTTAATACATGTATTTTATATCCCTCTCTGGATCTGTACATTTCGTCAATAAAATCCCATAGATGTTTTATTAGCTCCTTTCAGAACCATCTCTGCAATACGCAACACAGCTATCTCAGCAGAACACAACCAAGAAACCTTTAAGTAAATCCTACAGGAACAGCAGATTTATTATTATTTTTGGGAGAATTTCTTAAATGTCGTCAGTGACACGATCCAATTAAAGTTTAATGTAGTAGACATGATTTGTATTGATTCCAGACTTTAAATAATGTATATATATTAGATGTCCACTAAATACTCAAAAGGTGGCTGCCTAACGTAATTTTACGTTTATAAAACATGGCTTATACAGTTTTGAAAACATCCTTAATAAATTGGTGCTGCTAATTCCCAAGTTTAGATTTTTAAAACCGTTTCCACTGGCAAACTATTTCACAGATAAATGTTAGATAATGTAGAGGTTTCAGAAACTCATGTAGCAAATAGATACAATTGACGTTAAAGAGTTTTTACAAATTATTTTTGGTAGCACCCTGTGAGAGATGTTTAACATTAACATACAATGTATGTACGAGTCATAATTCTCTGAGCAAATGTGGTTTATATATGGGTGCAGTTAGTACTCGGGTTTGTATGCCCACAAAGCTATAAAAAAATATTGTTGTTTATACACAGTACAGGTTATAAATGGGGAATAACTGTTGCTCTCTGATACTTACAAATAGAGAGCCTCTTAGTACAAGACCCTAAACTTTGATAAAGTCACCTTCTGACTTAGGGTAGTTAACAGCTAGTTAGTGGTGTGTGAAAGGTCCTTGATAATACTATAGCCTTTCATCAGAAATTCCTCCTGAAAGATGTACTGGATGTGTGGGAATAAGGACCCAGTGATGCATTGGATCGTTTTCACCACACACTAGAGGACCTTGTCTCTTGCTTGTTGTAGTTCCCATATTAGGCCATCATTCAGGCCTATTATGGGAACTACAATATAAGACCAGAATGATGCTCTTGATAGCTCCGATTGTCTTTGGAAAGCGCTCATGGTGGCATGTCACTGCTTACTGAAGATAGAAGAAACACTGTAAAAAATAAACGACTTAAAGGTGTCTGGGTGTACCAATGTTAAAAAGATCTCTCAACACCTCTTAGAAAAAAGTGGGATTTGAACACAATGTGATCAAAGAGGTAGATGATCACCCTTATGTGACAGTTACAGTCTGCATTTGTCAGTGATCACCGTGACGCTTTTTCTTTCATCCCTCCCCTACTATCCCTTTTATTTATGTATAGAGATATGATTCAGTGGTGCATCTCTTATCAACTGATCACGTCAGTGTGCAGCAGTGTGACTGAGTGTCAAATGGGCTAGTTTGCCTGTCTTTCCGCAGCTCAACGAGAAGGCAGTTCTCTTTTGAGCAGATCGGGGCTCGGTTTAGATGTTAGATCTGTACGGTGAATGACGAAGGAAGGTTGAGCAGCGGCAGCCATTGAGATTAAGTGTGCTGAGCTCCAATTATACCAGCATGTACCGTAGTTAGTTGCCAGTGGCTTATTACGCGTTGAGGGGTTCGAGTTAAGAGGGAGTACTGAGAGAGGCGGGCCGCCTCCCTAGTAACAGTCAGCCTCTTCAATGCAGGTTTATTCAATGCAGATGAAAAGGTGGCAGTCCACATTAACGTTATCTGAAAGGGGGTGGTCTTTGCTGAAGGTGATCTATCAGCGTGAATGAATAAAATTGAAGGATCTATAACATGAAGGATGAAATGCATGTATTTTATCTTACCACGGTAATCTTGAGATTGAGTGGTCATTTTATTAGCGCTATATGAGGACACAGGTTGTTACGCATTGTATTTTCATCCGATGAAAACACACGTACACAGTTGGCCCAGTCAATGTTATCGATACATAACGTAATTGACCATTTATGAAAAGCAGCAAATTAATTTCCCTGGTTTGGTACACACACACACACACACACACACACTTAAGGGAATCTTTTTTTTCCTCCAATCTGGTTGGGAAGTAGGATTGGTTTAGCCTGTTGATTACACTCATGTGGACAGGTGGCTACTGAACTGCTTGGACTTTGGAATCGGGCGGAGGGTGGTGGTGGAAAGGGTCAATAGCCTCTGAAAGACGCTTCTTTTCTTCCATGACCGCACACACACAATCACATTTTCAGTGAGACCACCGGAGTGGGCGCCAAGCAGGTGTTGTGGCCTGACATGTAGTGTCACCCCCCGCACCTAATCAGCCTTTTGTGAGCAATTAGCAATATCCTGGTTACTCCACTCCCCAGGCCAGGGCTTCGAGGCATGAGCAAGGACAATGCCCTGCGACTAACTGCGCCGTCTAATTTCATTACCCTCACATGCTAGCAGTTCTGGGAGTGAGCGGGAGAGTTGATTTTTATGGAGATGGAAGGGGCCGACAGCTGCAGTTGGAGAGCATAATGTGCAATAAAACGTGAGAGGAGGGACATCACTTGCCCAAAATAACACAATTAGGTGAGGGGGCTCAATTAGAATTGTAGCGGGGGAGCATAGAGCAGGATTACGTTTGCCACTCTTTTTGGAGGTTAAAACGGTGTGCCGGTAAATTAGTTCAGCTGCTTGTCCCCGGGTTTGTCGATGTCGCGGTCGACAAGATCCAGCCTTCAGTACCCAAGACACATGCAGAGAGGGAGGGCACGAGGGATGGTGAGAGAGGAGTTTTCATTATTTTAACTCAAACCCATCTTGTGTTTTGTGGCCTTATCGCAGTGGCCAACATTTCTGAGGCAATAAACTTCAGCAGCGCCCATTTCAAGACATTGTGAGCTCCAAAAGCCGCTTGTGTGGGCGGCTGCAGACACTTGCTTCCACCTTTAAAATGTGCTATTAGATCCGCCTTCATTTTGGACAGAATGTTACAGGCAGGCTTGCTAAAAACCACACCCTTGGCTTTGTAGTCAGTTGTACCGTTCTACTCTTTACCCCTTCTGAATGTTAATGAGCTAGTACAAGGCTAATGTCGTTAGTGCCCTGCCCTGCTGTTTGCTGTCTGCGCCCATATTTACAAAGTCCAAGTAAATTGAATGAATGTACTCAAAGAAGCTCATGCATTATTCACCACCATTTAATAATAACTTTGTGAATACTGTATCTGACATGTCCCTTTGATGAAGCATGTATGGTGTTTTGATTTGGTTTTCTTTCTCCTCTCTTCCGGATCTTCCTCACCTCACCCTCCTGCTATGTAAACTACCCGATGCAGGTAAGACCCTATTTTTTCCTAAACCATAAGAGTTGATGCACAACTTAGTTGGTCCTTTTGACTTTTTTCATTTGTGTCGTGTTTGTTTTGGCATTGTCTCTGTTTTGAACCTATTGCTCATTATAGAATATTTTGGTGGTACATCGTCTCAGAGGATTGGAAATAGCCTTACTGATAAAATTATAGCATTGTAGTGTATTTACGCGTGTGTGTGTCGGGGGGGGGGGGGGGGG